>JAXFYN010000146.1:332676-420784 GCA_036172215.1 Camellia granthamiana
TTAAGAGTCAACTTAATGATTGTTATATTTTGAAATGAGCACAATCTCGGTTCAACTACATCAATCAATTTGTATAAATAAAAATACTGTATAATTTTTATATTTGTATAGCATTACTCCAAAAATAAAGAAGACAAAGATAGTTTTAATGCAATTCTATAAAATAAAGATCTAAGTTGTTGCTGAAAAATGGAATATCAAGAGAATTGCTTTCCTTAAAAAGGGATATGATGTGATGATCGTTTATTTTAACTAACTTAGAACTCTCACCTAAAATCGTCCGAACAGCTTCTAGATAGGAGGGATTTCTCTTGGGCCCTGGATCGGGTGATCTGTAACAGTGGCAGAAAGAGAAGGCAGAAACAAAGGTTACTGATGCAAAGAGCAGCATAGCCAATGGGCCTGCAATCCAAATCTCAGTTGTTAATAGGGACTTTTCAACTAATATCACAAACTACAAAAGCATTTGATCAATTGAAACTATTAGTTTCAATAGCAGCTTAAGAATAGAATATTTATCCATCATAACAACTCCATTTAGTAACAATGGTTGGATCTTAAAAGAAACATTTAGTAAGTATCTATAAAAATAAATAAATAAATAAATAAATAAAAATGAACCATTTGGTTTAGTAGGAAATAAGAAAACATGTTTGAGACCACCCATTTGATGAGTCCATACACTCTAACACGGTGTTTGGTTTATTGAAATGAAGGTAGAATGGAATGGAATAATCATTACTTAGCATCCCATTAGAATGACCATTCCCTTACAATGTTGAATGATGATTCTATTTGAATGAATTTTCTATCAATTTTTTGCTCTAATTGAAAGCTCATAAACCCACTGCAATACTGAATTTGTACTTTCACAATATCTAAGTGTGCAAATGGTAGTATAAATAATATTTTTCTTATTTTCATAATTAGTACACATACCTCCAGAAGAAGTGCCTGATAATGGAACACAAATCATAAACAGTTTCTTAACATGACACAAAAAACTATTTCACGGATGTGCCTAATTCACAGAAAAAAAAATTAGCATCACATGACAGATATGGCAGCCACAAGATCAGTTCTGGTTCAAGAGATGGAACACAAATCATAAGCAGTTTCTTAACATGCGCCTCAAACATGACACAAAAAACTTATGCTATATCCCTTGCCATTAAACTGAACAAGCATCCAGCCCTGCACCTAAGCAACCCTCTCCAAGGTGGTTAGGTGCTCCTCACTGTATCAAGTGGAATACAAAGTGAAGACCATAGAAGATGAACAAGAATGGTGTGATAGTATTTTCCAGTGCTTAACATCATCAAAAATGGACGTATCAGCACCAAAAATTGAAGGATACTAGAGAATTCAAACTAGCAAGCTATATCAGATCAAATATGAAAGTGAGCCAGAACTACTCCAAAAATGGCATCCAGTTTATCACAAGTGCATTTATCATGCATTGTTTAATGAATTCAAGGATGTGTAGTTTATTTTCTACAATCACTTGTCCAGTTTACCACTTTTGCAAATATAAAATCAGCCATGTAGTTTTACCTTACCACAAGTGCAGAGTTAATGAATTGGATTATTACAGTTTTTTACATTATTATTACAACAATAACGAGAAGAATATGCACGGAATTTAGGACAAGTAACCAAAAATAATGAGATGGGTGTGTAGTAGTATTTTCAACAGCTTAAGAATAGGTGTAATTATTGCACCTATCCAACCCGCATGTGGATGCACCATACCATACATCTTTTACATTCATCAGTTATTTGCAGCACCCATGTAGAATACCAAAATCCAATCACACAAGTTCATGATAGACACGTACATAGAGAGAGAGAGAGAGAGAGAGAGAGAGAGAGAGAGGAGCGTCACTTTCAGCAATAGCCATCTCGACATCTTGCATTGTGACAAGACCAATTATGAAAATAAGAAAAATAATAAAACAACATAGCAAACAAAACCTTATCAAGTAAAAATCCAACAAAACAATAAACAAATAATTTTTAAAAAAAAAAAAAATCCATATCATAACCCAACTCAATCAATCCAAAAATTAGAAATTAGAAAAGAAAAAAAAATGGCAACCCAAGCTCAACCTATATTATCAAAAAAAATCCCCAATTATCTCCGCAAAATCTTAATTTTGGAGTCAGCTTGAACAATAAGATTCAAAGCAAAAATAAAAGGATAATCTCAAAGAAATCAAATACAGCTATTGGATTATTAGATGCAACACGTAATGGTTGGTTGCTTGACCAATCCCACAATTTTACCTACTGCAATCAAGAGTAGCCAACGGAGAAAGTACTGTGCATAATTTGTGGATATGGATTTTGGAGGTCAACAAAAATAAAAAGAAGAGAGTTAAAAATAAAAAAGATAAATTACCAAATAGAACTAACAGTATGTTGAACTTTATCTGGTTTCAACCATGTTGATCTGCTTTGATCCAAGAAAAAAATATATATACATGAGAGAGGCATGCAGAGGAGCCCAGGTTGATGGGAATATCCGCTTCTCTTTCCTTTCTAACATCTCCATCTCTGGCACGACTCTTGTCAAAAACGAAATGAACATGGAAACCATTTCAAAAATCCATTTTAGGTTCAGAAAATATAAAATTATTTCAGAAACCCATTCTAGAAAATAGAAACTATTTCAGAAACTCATTTCAATCAAAGAATAGATGTTACAAAAATCAAAACATTTCAGAACCAAAATCAAATCATTTCAAAACCATTTCACACATAGAAACTATTTCAGAAAATAGAGAAAGAAATAAATAAACAACAAACCTGTTCCAGTCGAACCCAGCTTTGGCTGGTGACCTTCAATACAATATTGTGAAAAAATATAACAAAAGATCTCATTAAACAAGCTAAAAAACAATAAAACAGATCTGCTAAATTACAAACCTTTAAAGTTGGGTTTGTCACCATCATCATTAGTTGCAATATAATCACAGAGCTCTGTTATTTTATCTTCATTATTAACTCTAATCCAAAGCATCATCTCATAGTAAGCTAATCTTAATAGTGAATTCAGATTCTCCTCATAGATAGCTTCACAGAAATATACAAATTCTTGTACCATCTCCATGTTGATTAAAAACATCTCAGAAATGGACCATAAGTTTCCTCCTTTAGTCACCAACTCACCATCAAGAATATATCTAGAGCACATTCATTTCATTTCACAAATCCTCATTAAACTTGTAGTTTCTTGCTTAAAATTTCAATAACCACATCAAAAGAGACGGGAAGGAAGAGCGAGCAAGCGAGAGACAGAGAGAGAGAGAGAAATCAATACCTCACTGGTGCAAATGGTGGTGGCGGTGCAGATGGTGGTCACGGTGGAGCTTCGAATTTGGGAAAGAGAACTTCAAAATCGAAATTGCTCTGAGATCTCTGAGACCGATCTGAATCTCAAAGATGAATCTTTGAGAAATCAACCACAGCCAAAGATGAAATCAGATCTAGAGAGAGAGAGAGGGAGAGTCGGTGGAGCTTCGAAATCAAGAGAGAGATCTTCAAAATCGAAATCGCTCTGAGATGAAATCAAAATCACTTTGAATCTCAAAGATGAACCTGTATGAATCTGAATCTCAAAGAAAATCGCACTGAATCGAAATTGCTCTCAAGGATTTAAAAGCAATTGGGGGTGAGCAAAAGAGAGGCGCAATTTGAAGGCGTGAAGATTCAAAATAAGGGTTTACAAAAGGCTTTAACAATCATTCTCAGCTTCAAAATGGTCTCTGAGAATGAGAGGGTTGAGAGAGGGAGAGAGAGAGATCGCTCGCTCGCTCGAGATCTGTGCATTTAGCATCTCCGATTCACAATAAGGGTTTCAAAACAGAGGGAGAGAGGAAGCGCGTGAGGCTAACGGAAACGCCTCCTAATATAAAATGGTGTCGTTTTGTTTAAAGGAATATCCGATGTCTAAAAAATGTCGTTAAATGTTAATAAAAGTAACGTTTAAAAAAACGTCACCATATCTCCTTTTTCCCGTAGTGCGAAAACACACCCAAACTCAATCCACCAAAAACAAACCACCAAAAATTCAGAACACCATCACTGGTAAATGTGCAACGACAGATGAGCAAAGTGCTGAGATGTCTCCACACTAGTACCCAAACCCAAAAGCAAAGGGAAGAACAACAAGCAACACAAAACAAACAATACTAACCAGCAAAAAAGAGCTCTGCAAACACATATATCACACTCTTTAACACCACCTCAGAAGCAACTACGGATCAAACCCAAATTGGAGATGAAATCATAAAATGAATACATGCTGCCAATGTGATGGTTCTTTACGTAGTAAGCCACTTTGACTTTGATGATTAACATATTAACATTAAATAATTTTAATGTTTTAATAACTAGTTTACTAACACACACACACACACACACACACACACACACACACTCTCTCTCTCTCTCTCTCTCTCTCTCTCTCTCTCTCTCTCTCTCTCTCTCTCTCTATTTGCATACGTACATATACTGGCACCAGCTATCCATACTTCCTTCCTAAGACCCAGACACCATGACCACCTCTACCAGCAGAGCACACGTCCTAGTGTTCCCTTATCCTGCGCCAGGGCACATGATGCCCCTCCTGGACCTAACCAACCAACTAGCCACACGTGGACTCACCATCACCATACTAGTCACACCTAAAAAACCCTCTGTCCCAAGGTTCTAAATATCGGCCGGTACGTCCCGTACCGGCCGGTTCGTACCGGAAAATGGAAGGACCGAGTCGGATACTCACCGGTATACCAGCGAGAATGAATTTCACGGCCGTATCGGCCGATTCCCGACATGTATCGGCCCGAATCCGATACGTAAACGATTTGTTTCCGATACTCCGATACGGCTGAAATTCACCTGCAAAAATAGTTGAGAAAAGCAAAACAAAGCTGAAGAAGTGATGCTCTGTTTGTTGATGCTCTGTTTTTCTTTTTCTTTTGGCTGAAGAAGGGATGCTCTGTTTTTTTTCTGCCCGAGCTGTGATTCCGGCAGTGGGTTCTGGGCCTGGTTTGCCGCTGTTGTCGCCATTGTTGTTGCTACATCGTTACGCTGTAGCTTCTCGTTGTGGTGAAATTCCATTTGAGCGAGTGAAGCCTTGGGTTGCCATCCCACGTTGCCTTTCTGTGTTGAAGTGATTTCCCGCCTAGAGTTGGGCTGTTGCTGCAGTAGGAGGGTCCACGTGGGTGGAGTTGTAGCCACCTGTTTTTTGTATGCAAACTTCCTTGGTGGTATGTGAAAACTGTAGACTGGTTTTGTTTTTGAAATTTCCCACGTGAGAGCAAAATTTTGAACTAAAAATTTCCTTGGTGGTATCATTTAGTTGAAAATAGTCAAAAAAGTATCCTTACATATCAAAATTTTGATTAAAATGTGATAAATTAAAGCTAAAAGCGTCAAAAAATACATAAAATTGAGTTTTAGATGGATTGTTAATGATTTTTAAAAATTCACAGCCGCGACGCCCGATACCCAATACGTACCGGTCGATACTACCGATACCGATACTCCGCGATCGATACCGTTACGTTACTCGATACCGCAATTTAGAACTATGCTCTGTCCTCCCGAACCCACTTCTCTCCACACACCCTTCTATCAAAACCCTAGTGTTGCCTTTTCCTGCGCACCCCTCACTCCACACCAGCACAAAGAACGTCAAAGACCTCCCTTCCATAGCCTTCCCTGCTATCATGCACTCTATGCACCAACTCTTTAGCCCCATCCTACATTGGTTCCAAAACCACCCTTCTCCGCCCGTGACCATCGTCTTCGACATGTTCCTATGGTGGACCCACCAGCTTGCGTGTCAGCTCGGGATTCGTCGATTCATGTTCTCATCTTCAGGTGCAATGGCCATGTCAATCATTTATTCGCTGCGTCGATACCCACCAAAAAATGATGATTTGAATGATCAGAACCATCTGATCTCTCTATCGAGAATTTTGAATTCCCCGATTTACCCTTGGTGGCAGCTTCGTTTTCTGTATAGTACTCGCTACTTGGAGGGAGACCCAATTTCCGAATTATTGAAAGATGGTGTTCTTGCTAATATGGCGAGTTCTGGACTCGTGTTTGACTCATTTAGTGAGTTGGAACGAGTTTATTTTGACCACGTGATGGAGGAAGCGGGCCATGATTGGGTGTAGGCGGTGGGGCCGTTGCAACCTACTGAGGATGATTCATCAGCAAAAAGATCTAGGTCGAGACCGGAATTGGCCAGTGATATATCATCTTGGCTTGACACGTGTGAAGATCACACGGTGGTGTACGTGTGTTTTGGGAGTCAAGCTGTGTTGAACAACAATCAAATGGAAGAAATTGCATCTGGGTTGGAGAAAAGTGGAGCTAAGTTTTTATGGTGTGTCAAGGAGGCCCAAAGGGACACGTGGAGGGAGATTACGGCGTGATACCAATAGGTTTCGAAGATCATGTGATTGGGAGAGGGTTGATCGTAAAAGATTGGGCCCCACAGGTGATGATATTGAGACATCGAGCTATCGGGGCGTTTTTGACTCACTGTAATTGGAACTCGATTCTTGAAGGGCTCGTTGCCGGGGTGCCAATGCTAGCATGGCCAATGGAGGGTGAACAATTTTTGAATGCCACTCTATTGATGGATGAGCTAAAGGTTGCAATTAGGGTTTGTGAGGGTGCACAAACGGTTCCGAACTCGGATGAGTTGGCTCGAGTTGTGGCTGATTCCGTGAGCATGCAAGAGATTGAGAACATACGAGTTGGGAAGCTACGCAGGGCAACATTAGATGCCATAAAAGAAGGTGGAAGTTCTTGTAAGGACTTGGATAAGTTGGCCATGCATATTTCAGAAGGGGCTACTTAAATATAAGATGGAGGGCGTGAAACATTAAAAAAATAATTTTCTTTTTGCTTTTTGATTGATTAATGATAGAAAAGAAGGAAGGAAGGTATGGTCATTAATGCATTAGAAAATCTACAAAATGAAATTTTTGTGATTTTGAAATGGAGTTTTATAATTATTTCAAAAAAAATTAAAGAAATAAAGTATTAATATGTGAACAAACTTTTTTAGTGGTTAAAGAAGGGACCTGGATCCCCTCCATCCAGTCCATGGAGGGTGTTATCCAGTCCTTTAAGGTTAACCATTAATTCCGTTTTAATAATTTTAGCTATTACACGATTATTTGTATATATTATTTATAAATAAAATTAGGTTAGCCTGATATTTGTAATTCATTTAATTTATCGCATTTAGTACTAAAAGATGGACGATATATTTTTAAATTAGTAATGTTAGAAACTCACACTTTTAGACTCACAAGTTCACCCATAATAATATGATAAGAGAGTTAATAAATCAAGAGTTGACATATATCATCCTACATCATTGTGGTTACAATTGTGAAAGTTTTTTAGGGTTTCAAATATTTTCTTTTCAAAACACACATATCGTCTATTTTTAATGGAACCAAACCAAAAGAATAAGGTTGGGCTTGCCCCTAGTCCAAGTGGGACTTATCATACGTGTCACCGTTTATTTTGTAAAATCTTTCATGCATATCATTCATAAAAAATTACGTTGATAAAAAAAAGTTAAGATATGTTAAAAAATACATATTTTAGAAAACAGGAGAAAAGTTTTTAATTTTTAATTTTTATTATTAATTTTTAATTTATAAAAATTTACACAAAACAGATCATTATGTAATTAAAAAGTAGCACCTAGTTAACAGGTGCCCTAAAATTAGTTAACAAGACTCTGACATTATGGATTTGGTTAATGTGTGCCCTTATGACACATTTTAAGAAGTTTATAAAAGTTGTACATCTTGCATAGATATGAATATAATGAATAATGTACAATACATTTATGATCTATATTTGTTTGGGTAAAAAATATTTTCTAATAGAAAACATTTTATATAGGGCAAATTACACCAGTGGTCCCTATATTTTGTCTATTGTGTCATTTTGGTCCCTATACTTTCAATTGGTTCAATTTTGACTCTTAATTTTAAATTTCATATGAAATTGGTCCCTATATTTTGTCTATTATGTCATTTTTTTAATAGAAAATTATCGCTGAATTGATTAAAGTTAACTTACTAAGTTGAGTAAGTTCACAATTTTGTTCTTGAAAACATAACATATGCTTTTTATGTGCGTATTTTCATAAATAAAAAATAAAATAAAATGTTAAGAGTTGTAATCAATTGGACCAGATTGAGACAAAATCATAAATTTAAGATCAAAATCGAGCCAATTGAAATTACATAGACCAAAATGACACAAGGACCAAAATAGTGGGACTACCGTCATAATTTGCCCTTTGATATGGAAAACTTTTTTCAAAAAATATTTTTCTATGATTGGTGGTGGTGGTTGTGGTGCAACTAAAGTGGAAGTGGATGTGGTGATGGTGGCGTGGTAGCAGAGGTAAGAGTAGTAGTAGTAGTATGGTAACATTGATGAAATTTTGGTCCGAAAAATGTTTTCTACTTTTCAAAGGTCAAATTTTTTTTCTATCCATATAGATTTATTTTATGTTGACTATGAAAAATATTTTCCGTTGATTTTCATTTTTCATTCTACTAAGAACCAAAAAATACAAACAAATATTTTTAAAAAAATATTTTTTTGCTCAAACAAACTCTTTTAACATGTGTCCTATGTAATGAAATGTTTGGGTGCTGCTCTTGTCTTTCAGTTTCTCTTTTGTTGCTTTTGGTGATTTCTCTTTTGTTGCTTTTCGTTGGATCCTCTCCAACCAATTTTCGTTTTTAAGAGGTGCTAGCATACGATAGATTTTTTTTTTATTTTATTTTTAACCTAATTGGGATAAGATTGTCTAATTTTAATGCTTTTTACATTCTTATATTTCCTCATATTTTTCAATCACCTATTACAAATCATAAATACTTTATCTTTTTCACCAGCCATACTATCATAAAATACCACGTGACCATACTCTTAGACTACCAAATAATCACCCTAGTATTTCTTTGATATTCATTAATAAAGTACCCGCCTTATGCTCATCCAAAAAAAATATATATTATTTATTAAATATCCTCTCATGCATTATGTATAGATATTAAGGACTTGCTAACAAAACTAAAAACTATAAAATTTAAGTAATATTTTGTTTAACGTGATCTCATAACAATCAAGTAAATTATATTCTTACATTAAACTTTTCAAGTCATTATATGATCATTTTGCAACTAGAAAGTTTTAGGCCGTGTTTGGTTTGGATTTTGAAAATAATTTTTGAGAGCCCAAAATTAAAAGTACTTTTGGTTAGAATATTCCCAATGCTATTCTAAATTTATCTCTATCCCGAAAACTATTTTAAAACTATTCCAAATTTATCTCTATTCCGAAAACTATCTTAAATCAAATTTATCTCTATTATCAAAGTTACATTAATTGAACCAATATCTATATTCAAGTATGTGATACGTCATATTTTCAAATTAATGAAATGTTTTTGGATACAACTTTGTGTAGAAGTTATTTGTCAATTCATATAAAAATTTAAACAAAATGATTTTGTATTTCGAATTAATAAAAAAATATTTTTGAAAATAAGGAAAAAAAAATAAGAAAATTGGTCTAGCATCCCTCTCCAACTTTTAGTAATGGGAGAGGTCCACAATAATTATTATTTTTTTATTTTTATTATTATATATATATATATTTTTTTTTTGTAGCCTAAGATTTCTCACCCACACACATATATCACACCCACTCTCTCATTTTCTTTTTTCTTTTTTTTCTCTCTCTCTCTCTCTCTCTCTCTCTCTCTCTCTCTCTTTGTGGATTGAGAACGATAACAAAATTGAAGCAAACAACAATGGCTTCTTTAATATCAAGATTTTGCTCTCTGAATTCAATTTGCTCATCCAAATCTCACATCTCTTTTTCTGTTTCTTCGAGCTTTCCACTTAAGTTTCTTCATCTTCAAAGCCATGACAGCTCTGTCAATCATATTCAGCGAAACTAGAATTTCATCTCCACAAAAATCTTTGAGATTTCTTCTCAGAAATTTCTCTAACGCATTTTACTTTCATCATTGAGTCTGTTCATCTTCAACTCGGTTCATCTCTATTCGTAATTAGGGTTTCATCATCACTGCCTTACTGGTAAGTGTTTCTATTCTTGAACTAGTTTTTCTTTGTATCTACAATGCATTGCATTTTATAATATTCTTAAATTAATTAGGGTTTCTATTTCGTAATAATATCCAGATTAATTAGGGTTTTAATTGCATTTTGTATCTTTTTTAAGCTTGTTATGTGATTCTGTCTATAATTTTCTCTTACGTCTGAATTTTCTCTAATGACATTAGATTCACTTTACTTTATGTGTTTGTTTAATCTTGTTGAAGCTAGTAGGTTGGTTGAAATGAATTTCTCTACCAGTTCGTTGCCATTAGTTTGGTTGAGATGAATTTTCTCTGACATTTCAATTTATACTACTTGTTTGATTTTTACTTATTAGTTTCCTCTATGTGATGAATTTTCTTTGGAATCCGTATTTTCTCTAACCACAATTATAATCATATGAACTTATATGCCTTGATTGCTTTTCTCTAGCATCTGAATTTTTCTTGACCTATCAAATTATGTTGCTTATTTGATTTTCACTGATTAGTTATCTCCTTGTATGTAATTTTCCCCTTGAAATGAATTTTCTTTGGCATCACAATTTTCTCTAAACACATTGGATTCACTTTACTCTATGTACTTACTTGATCTTGTAGAAGCTAGTAATTTGGTTGAGATGAATTTTCTCTGCAATTTCTTTTTCCCTTTGAGTTTGAGACTTTTGGAGTTGCTGTCTTCTTGATGCTAGTTGCCTCTTGGGCTTGAACTTGGACTTTCTGTTTTGTTTGTGGTGTTTTGCTGCTGCTGCCTTTAGATCTTAGCTCATAACTGGCAGTCACATAGAATTTCTATTTTGTTTGGAGGGTTTGAGGTGTTTTGTTGTTGCGGCGTTTTGATCTCAGCTCATAACTAGAAGACTCAACAACTTTCTATTTCTTTTGTGGTGTTTCAGGTGTTTTGTTGCTGCTGCATTTTGCCATTTTTAGACAATAAAAACATAAAGATGTCAACAGAAAATTTAGCACAAGGACAGAAATATCAACATTAAAGACGTCAAATCCTTGAAAAAATTTAAAAATAGAGAAAATTACAAGCATAAGCACACAACTAGACCAAAAAAAAAAAAAAAAAATCAAGGAAGCCACAAAAAAAAAAAAAAAAAAAAAAAAAAAAAAAAAAAAAAAAATTGGACTCTACTGTGGTAAGAGAAAATATAGATGCTAAAGAAAATTCAGCACGAGAAGACAACAAACCAGTGAAAATCAAATAAGCAACATAAATTAGTGGGAGTTTAATGTAAGCTGGAAAAATTTAAATGCCACAGAAAATTTGAGAGAAAACTAAAGAGAGAACTAGTCAAAGAAAATCAAGCAAGGCACATTGAGAAAGGGAGTCTAATGTGTTTAGAGAAAATTAATCTAAAGAGAATATCTTAGTGCTAGAGAAAATTTATCTCAAAGGAAAAAATACATATAATGAGATAACTAATCAGTGAAAAACAAACAAGTAACTTAAATTAGAGACTTAATTGTAAGCAAATCAAAGAAATTTCAAATAAGATAAATTTTAAAATACTCAGAGAAATTGAGCACACCAGAGAAATTTCAAATCAAAGAAATTGCTAGAACAAAAGAGAGAAGGTTGGAGAAGGATGGAAAAAGTTAGAGAGAAACATTCTTCACGAGAATTAGAAGAGAAAGTTACAAAAAATAAAGCGAAATAGCTAGAAAATTAAAGGGTACTTGAATTTATCCTTTCAGACTTGAGAATTGAACACTTAGATGACTTAGAAAACATAAAATGAGTTGCTTAAATTAAACTAATACCGTTAAGTAAATTCTCTTTTTTGGAGGCTAAGCAAGATTAGCTGGTGTTAAACTTGGCTATTTAAGCTAATGAAATTATTAGTTGCCTAACCTAATTAGATTCTAGAACCAGAGAGAGAAGGATGGAGACAGACGGATAGAGTTAGTGACAAACTTTCTTCTTGAGAACTAGAAGAGAAAGTCAGAGAAAAGAAATGGAAATAGGATGAAAAGTAAAGCGAATTCAAATTCATCCTCTTGGACTTGAGAATTGAACACTTAGGTAATTTAGAAAACATTAAATGAGTTGCTTAAGCTAGGCTAATATCGTTAAGCTACGGTTACTCAGTAAATTCTCTTTCTTGGAGGCCAAGTAAGATTAGTTTGAGTTAAACTTGGCTACATAAACTAATGAAACTAATAGTTGCCTGAGCTAATTAGTTCCAAGAACAAAAGAGATAAGGATGGAGAAGGACGGAGAAGGACGGAGAGAATTAGATAGAAACTTTCTTTTTTAGGACTAGAATAGAAAGTTAGAGAGAAGAAAGTAAATATAATGAAAATTAAAGGGAATTCTGATTCAACCTTTTGGACTTGTGAATTGAACACTTAAAAGGAGATTTAGAAAACCTTAACTGACGTGCTGAATTCAAACGAATATCGTTAAGTTAGAAGCACTTAGTAAAATCTCTTTCTTTTCTTGGAGGCTAAGCAAGATTAGTTTGAGTTAAACTTGGCCACCTAAGCTAATGAAGCTATTAGTTGCTTAATCAAATTAGTTCTTTGAACAAAAAGAGAGAAACACAGAGAGAGTTAGAGAGAAACTTTCTTCTCGAGAGCTCGAAGAGAAAGTTAGAGAAAAGAAAAAGAAATAGGATTTAAATTAAATCGAATTCAAATTCATCCTTTTGGACAAGAGAATCGAAGACTTAGGTGATTGAGTAAACATTGAACGATTTGCTTAAGCTAAATTAATATTGTTAAGCTACAATTACTCAGTAAATTTTCTTTCTTGGAGGCCAAGCAAAATTAGTTTGAGTAAAACTTGGCCACTTAAGCTAATGAAACTAATAGTTGCCTAAGTTAATTCGTTCCTAGAACAAGATATAGAAGGATGGAGAAGGACAGAGAGAGTCAGAGAGAAACTTTCTTCTTCAAAACTGGAAGAGGAAGTTAGAGAGAAGAAAGGGACATATAATGAAAATTAGAGGGAATTCCAATTCATCCTTTTGGACTTGAGAATTGAACACTTAGGTGATTTAGAAAACCTAAGTCAAACTAACATTAAGCTACAATTACTCCGTAAAATCTCTTTCTCGGGGGCTAAGCATGATTAGTTTGAGTTAAAGTTGGCCACTTACGGTAATGAAACTATTAGGTGCCTATGCTAATTAGTTCCTAGGACAATAGAGAGAAATTGGAGACAGACGGAGAGAGTTAGAGAGAAACATTCTTCTTGAGATCTAGAAGAGAACGTTAGAAAAAAGAATGGGAAATAGGATGAAAATTAAAGGGAATTAAAATTCATCATTTTGGACTTTAGGATTGAACACTTAGGTGATTTGGAAAAACATTAAATGAGTTGCTTAAGTTAAACTGTTATCGTTAAGCTACAATTAGTCAGTAAATTCTCTTTCTTGGAGGGCTAAGCAAGATTAGTTTTAGTTAAACTTGGCCACTTAAGCTAATACAGCTATTAGTTGCCTTAGTTCCAAGAACAAAAGAGAGAAGTGTGGAGAAGGACGGATAGAGTTGGAGAGAAACTTTCTTTTTGAGAGCTAGAAGAGAAAATCAGAGAAAAAAAAATGATATAGGATTAAAATTAACGTGAACTTAAAATCTGCGTTTTGGCCTTGAGATTTGAACCCTTAGATGATTTAGAAAAAAAATTAAATGAGTTGCTTAAGTTAAACTAATACCGTTAAGCTAGAATTATTGAGTATTTTCTTGTTTCTAGAGGCAAAGCAAGATTAGTTTGAGTTAATCTTGGCCATTTAAGCTGATGAAACTGTTGGTTGCCTAAGGTAATTAGCTCTGAGAACAGAAGAGAGAAGGTTGGAGAAGGATGGAGAGAGTTAGAGATAAACTTTCTTCTTGAGATCTAGAAGAGAAAGTTATAGAAAAGAAAGGGAAATTGGATGAAAATTAAAGTGAATTCCAATTCATCATTTTGGACTTGAGAATTGAACACTTGGGTGATTTAGAAAACATTAAATCAGTCGCTTAAGGAAAACTGATATCGTTGAACTACAATTACTCAGCGAATTCTCTTTCTCGAAGGCTAAGCAAGATTTGTTTGAGTTAAACTCGCCTACTTGAGCTAATGAAACTAATAGTTGCCTAAGCTAATTAGTTCCTAGAAGAAAAATGAGAAGGATGGAGAGGGACAGAGAGAGTCAGAGAGAAACTTCCCGATTCAGAACTAGAAGAGAAAGTTAGAGAGAAGAAAGGAAATATAATGAAAATTAAAAGGGAATTCTAATTCAACTTTTTGGACTTCAGAATTGAACACTTAGGTGATTTAGAAAACCTAAAATGACGTTCTTAAGTCAAACTAATATCGTTAAGCTATAATTACTCAGTAAAATCTCTTTCTTGGAGGCTATGCAAGATCAGTTTGAGTTAAACTTGACCACTCGAGCTAATGAAACTATTTTTGTCCTAGAACAAAAGAGAGAAGTTGGAGACGGATGGAGAGAGTTAGAGAGAAACTTTCCCCTTGAGAGATCTAGAAGAGAAAGTTAGTGAAAAGAAAGAGAAATATGATAAAAATTAAAGGGAATTCAAATTCATCCTTTTGGACTTGAGAATTGAACACTTAGTTGATTTAGAAAACATTAAATAAGTTGCTTAGGTTACTAATATTGTTAAGCTACAATTACTCAGTAAATTCTCTTTTTTGGAGGCTAAGCAAGATTAGTTTGAGTTAAACTTTGCCACTTACGCTAGTGAAACTAATAGTTGACCAAGCTAATTAGTTCACAGAACAAAAGAAAGAAGGATAGCGAAGGACAAAAAGAGTTAAAGAGAAGCTTTTTTTTCTTAAATGAGGTGCTTAAGTTAACCTAATATCTTTAAGTTACAATTACTCTGCAAATTTTCTTTCTTGGAGGCTAAACAAGATTATTAGTTGAGTTAAACTTGGCCGGTTAAGCTAATGAAACTATTAGTTGCCTAAGGTATTTAGTTCCTAGAATAAAAGAGAGGAAGTTGGAGAAGGACGGAGAGAGTTAGAGAAAAACTTTCTTCACGAGAATTAGAAGAGAAAGTTACAAAAAATAAAGTGAAATGGCTAGAAAATTAAAGGGTATTCGAATTTATCCTTTCGGACTTGAGAATTGAACACTTAGGTGACTTAGAAAACATAAAATGAATTGCTTAAGTTAAACGTCAAAATTTGAGGGATCCCAACTATTATAAAAATATTTCATATATTTTATGATATAAAATCTTGATATGAGGGATCTTAAAAAAAAACCCCCGCAAAAATATATTATATTTAAAAATTTAAATTCAGACAACCAGTATAGAATGAATAAATAATTTTAAAAATTTTGTTTAATTTTAAAGTATTCAAAAACATCTCTTGAGGTTTTAATTCATATTTTTTATTTATAATGAATTTTTTAAATATATTGGCCATTTTTTTTAATTTTATAGATACATCTAATCTAGATATATTTAAAAAGTAAAACAAAATTGTAAAGAAATTTTTAAAAAATTCAACAATTACAAAAAAAAAAAAAAACCAAAATGTATTAAATTTTTGTATATTTGTTAGTATTTAGTTTTTTTAAAAGACTTTTTTTATAAATTTTATACGTTTTAAGTGTATTTAGATTGAGAGAATCTAAAAACTGAAAAATATTGATAAAAATATTTGAAAAGTTCATTACAAATAAAGTACATTTAGATTAAGTGCATCTAAAAAATAAAATACAAAAAAAAGTTCACTAAAAATAACAAAATACAAAGAAAAAAAAAATTCAAAAACTAGTTTTGAAAACTCAAAACTAAACAAGTTTTAGATTTTCAAATTTCTAAAATTTATTTTAAAAATATACAACCAAACAAATTTTTAAATTTTATAATTTTTTTAAAAAAAATTATCTTTTAAAATTAATTATGTAAACTAGACCAAACGACCCTTAGTTTGCAGCACATATTTTGAGGGGCTCTCACTGTGTTGGTACCGTTACTAAAAACCGAACACTAGTAGTTTTGTTTTTTTGTTCTAACAACACATCCCAATATTACTCACAAATAGGAGAGTTTGGTTTGGTCCGTGTAAGGAAAGTTTTTAAACAAATAGCAAATTTATGTCCAATTTTGTTTTACCTTTTTCACGCAAGTAGAAATTGTTAAAACTATTTATTACTTCCTCAACATGTTTTAAAAGTACAAATTAATCAAACCTATTTTTATAAAATAAAAAAATGATATATAAGTTTATTTTTTAAATCCAATAATATATAAATAGATGATTAATTAATAATTAAAAAACATAAAAAAATAAAATTATCTTAACGATTCGTTTGGGAAGTGGGTTAGCTTTTTTGGCTTTTTGACTTTTTTAGCTATTTTAACTTGGGCTAAAAAGCTTGGTTTGGAAAGGACTTTTTGACTTTTTGATTTTTTTTTGTGAGAGAAGAATGTAATAATTATGAGTTAGATGTGATATTTTATTTATTTTTTATTTTTTTGAGAACAGTGATATTTTATTTTTTATGACTAATATAACCTATTTGTCTTTTATGATTAAAATAATAAAAAAAGTCTAAAAACTAACTTGCCAAACGGAAGCTAAATGTTTTAATAAATTATAACAACAATAAATTTTAAAAATATATTTAGGCCTTGTTTGAGAAGACTAAATAAGTGCACTTTTTGTCTTTTTGGACAAAAAAATTGAGGTTGAAAATATAGATGTTTGGGTTAACTTTTTGACTTTTTATAGAAAAATGTGTAATAAAAAATTGTGAAAATTAGTTTTTAGAGGAAAATTTGAATTGGGAGTTATGCAGCCGTAATTGTTGACTTTTGATAAATAGTATTAATTTTTTAACTTTTTAAATAACTTTTTGACTTTTTAAATTATTTGACTTTATCCAAACTTGACCTTACTTTTTAAACGAGAATAGCACATCTGCCACTCCAACTCCTACTCATTTATGGAGACGTACGGAAAGTTGTTCCACGTTAGTACTAACAAGTGAAGGTGCACTGAAGACGCAACATTGAGAAAGTTCATTGTGTGGCTAAGGGCCAGCTTTGCAACTTGACAACTTTAAAAATTAACTTTAAAAAATAGAGAGTCAGCTTTTTAATTTTAGGATGAATTACACGGACCCTTCTTAGGATTTTTATTTAGGTTTTGTTTGGGATAAATTTAAAAAAAAATTAAATAATAAAAAAATTATTAAAAAAATTAAAAAGTTTATACTATTTAAGGGTAGCTTGTAGGAGAAGTTACTTGGGTAAAATTATTATTTACCCTTTGATTTCAACTATCCAAAAAAGTCAAAAAGTCAAAAGGGTAAAATAGTCATTTTGATTTTACTATAATATTTTATTATACATATTTTCATAAAAAGTCAAAAAATTATCCCAAACATATGTCTTTTTTTCTCTACTTCTTTAACTAAAAAAAAAATAAAAAAGTGCACTTATATAACATATCCCAAATAACTACTTATAGATCTCCTCCTTATATTTAAAAAATTACATTTTTCTTTTTGAGATTTATCTCATTACAAATTATCTCCTAAATTCTTAATGTCATGTTCTAAGATTTTATCAATGACCATCTCGCTCTTTTTATGATATTTTTTAAATTAAGTTTTTATATATGAATATAATTTTTCATTTTTATTTCCTCCATTATGTCTAGATTAGATCAATTCAATTTAGATATATTTTAAAAGTATAAAATTTGTATAAAAAATAAGATAATGTATTGAATTTAAAAAATAATTTTTTAAAAAAACTTTAAAAAAATAATTTTTTAAAAATACAACAAAATAAAATAATGTATTGAATTTTTGTATATATATATATAATATTTATATTTGTATTTGGTAAATTTAAAAAAAAAATCACAAAATATCATACTTCTTAAATATATCTAGATTAAGTGTATCTAAAAACTATATAAAAAAAAATGCTTAAAATATTAAAAAAATTCAGTAAAAATATAAAAAATTAAAAAAACTAAATTTTTTGTGTGAGTTAAACTAAAGAAGATGTTTGTTATTTTATTTGAAATGACATGAACAAAATATTTGTATTATTTTATTATTTTATATGTATAAAGGTTAAGAGATAAATATGTCATTTTAATCCGATAGGGGATAAGTGTAATTTTTTAAATGTGAGAAGAAATTTGTATTAAACAAAAACCTTAGGGATATCAGTGTAATTTACTCTTAATTCTAATAAGGAATCTTGATAAAATTTTAAGAAGTTAAAAGTGGCACATGACACATTTCTAAGCATCCTAAAAGAAGTGTCTATTTACTTATATATTATATAATATGATATAAGTAGTGTATGTCTGTGCCTAAAGGTACAGTGTAAATAGTGTTAGGATCAAAATATAATTATAATTTATACATATCATGTTGAAATTTGTGAAGTTTGTATAATTTTTTGATAAGATACTAAAAAAAATATATTGAAATATTTTTCTTCTTACAGAACTTGTAACATTTTTCTTATAGTACAGGCTCTACATGCCACGACCCGCTCCCCGTATCCAAGGGTTAAGTATCGTGATGGCCGGTAACTGAAATTACCTACGACCAATTCTTGAACAAATAAATAAACGCGAGTGGAAATAATATTTAAGTGAGTGTACTAAAATAATCATCAGAGTTTCTATTTTTATTACAAAATTTATTGACAAAAAATGCCGATATTTACATATGAAGAATAGAATTATAAATACTATAAAAGTGCTATGTGTGTCTATTCCGTAACCCCACATTTAAGACTCTCCAAAAGCTATTTCTGAATTGCATTGTTTCCTCAATGTTTTATATAAAAAAACTAGAGAGCAGAGAGAGAATTAGAGAGTTTGGGGGAAAATGGTGAGATGCCTTAGATGATTGCCATCTATATATATATATATATAGGCGAGAGGCGTACGGAGCAAGATGCGTGGTCAGCAAGACAGCTTGGGGCGCACGTATTTTCATTGTACAGAAATATTATATATTAATGTGTTTTGATTTAGGAAAAATATAAAGAAAACTATAATAAAAATATCATAATACTTAGAAAGTAATATCGAATAATAATATAAAGTTACACTTTATCTCATACACCCATAATGTTCAATATTTTGTTTTACTCTTACGAAATATTTAATTAAATATTTAGGATTTTTCTCATTTATAATTGAATAATACTAATATAAAATTTAAGGGACAATTTAAATTTTTGGGTTGTTACACTACAAAACTCAAATAAAATAACAACTCCTCCTAGCCTTAATGCAAATTAAGAAACAAACATGAGATTTATAATGTTCACCGATATTGCAAATCAAAATATAAGTGCAAGTAAAAAAAAAATTTGCCCTTTATAATTTTACACTCACTCACCCTAGCCTTAATGCAAATTAAGAAACAAACGTATAAGATTTAGGGCAAATTACCTACACCTCTATTGAGATTTAACGAAATTACAGATTTTCTTCAGAGATTTCAAAAATTACATCCCGCCCATCGCAATTAACGCCGTTAACGGATATCATAAATTGACTAAATGCCCTTTTGACAAATAAGGGCAAATTACCTACACCTCTTTGAGGTTTAGTTAAATTACAGATTCCCCAATGAGGTTTAACTAAATTATCATTTTAAAATAAAGTTGTGAAATGCAAAATTAAAATAGAAAAACACTTATCACACTACAAAAAATTAAAGCTTTAGAGATCAAAATTTAGGAACAATTATTGTCAAGGGACCAAATGTTTTGGTTGTGAAAAGTGTCATTATTATATTTTTAGCAACGAAAATTGAACATTAGTGATTAATTATTATCATTTTGGTATCAAATTTTTTGTCTCAAAAAATAAACTATTTGGAGACCAAATTATTTTGTCCCTAAAAGTTCATTTATTATTGACATTTTCGAAATTTTGTCGCTAAAAGTCTTATTTTTTTACTTTTCGGGGTTACTTTTTAGCAACTATCCTCACTACGATAAAAATTAGTCCCTAAATGTCTTTTGAAACAAAATTTTTACTTTTAGAGATCAAAAAAATTAGTTTTTAAAACTCTTATATGTTGTAGTGTTAGATGGTGAAAATATCATAAAATTAACAAATAATTAAATAAGTTAAAAACACAAGAAATGACTTGTTAAAAAATTCTTAGAATATGTTTTGTTTGATTTTTAGAAATTTATTTTTAAATTTATTTTTAAAAAAATAAAAAATTAATTTGGTTAAGAAAAAAAAAGAAAAAATAATAATTATTTTTATATAATTTTATCTTTTGAGTGGTCAGAAATAATTTTTACAAATTAAATATATTTTTTCATATTTATTTTTATCAAATTAGTTTTTATTTTTTTTTAAATTCTGAAATTTTTTTTTTAAACTCTGATTTTTTTTTTTAAACAACAAATCAAACATAATTCCAAAAACTTAAACTTTCCCCCCCCCCCCATCTAACGTAATTCTTTTGTAAATTTTGTTGATTTATCAGAGGGATTTCAGTAGGGGCAATATCATCTATCAATTTATATTTTGGTGATATCAGCTAACCATTCTTAACATTTAGTTAACAGTTGGGGTTAAATTGTTATGCGAATATAAACCTCAGGGAGGGGATGTAATTTCTGAAACCTCAGGGTGAATCTGTAATTTAGCTAAACCTCAAGAGAGCTGTAGGTAATTTTCCCTAAGATTTATAAGGTTCACCAATATTGCAAATCAAAATATAAGAGCACGTAAAAACTTGAAACATGATGAGTGAATGTAAAGGACCTTTAGTGTAGTTTACCGATTCTTTCATGGAGCTAAAAGATGTGCTTGGCATAGAAAACAAATATGTAGAATGATAGGTAACCATTGTTCATTTTTATGCCGAATGAGAATCTTCAGTTATTGTTTCCCATTCCAGACAAGCGCGATTGCGACGAATTGGTATTAAAGAAGGTTGTCTTGGTTGAATACATTCTTTTCATTCCTCTTGTTCTCGTTACAAGCATTGAAATTCAAAGTATGACTTTTCATTTTTTTCACGCCCTCACCGTACACGTTAGGTCAATGCAGCTTTTGATATTACATTATCATTTTGTGCCTAGAATGAGAATATTTTATCATTAGTGCAAAATATGTGAATATTTTGAGCTTAAAATGAAAATATCGTCTTGTTTCTTTCCTTTCTCTTAATTTTGTTTTCTATTTTATTTGTTTTATACCTTTATTAGTGTTATCTTCATTTCTTTCTTTATTTATGCATTTTATTTTTTATTAAAAAAAATAAATAAGAATTAAAAACTTATCTTATTTAGTTTCTCCTTTCATTATATATTTTCTTTATTCCTTCATTTCTTTTTTCCTATTCTTTTCATATAAGTAACAACTTATGGATGGTACATTATAAATGCACATGTATCCTTGCAAAATGAAAATAAATAAATTTAGAAAATACATATAAATAATAGCAAGTTACAGGAAAATATATTACAATCATTCGACAAAAACAACATAAAACAACAAATTCATTTTATAAACTCATAGCTTTTAACTATTCGGAATTTTGATTAGTTTTGCTTCATATTTTTTAAAAGGAATATATACCATTTGACATGCATTTGTCATTCTCTTGTCAGAAGGAGCCACATTTTCTTTTCCCTTAGACATTGGGTTGACCTTTTCTTTTTCTTTTTCTTTTTCTTTTTCTTTTTCTTTTTTGGCCTAACAAATATAAATAAAATATTCAAAAGATCAAAAAAAAAAAAAAATCTTATATAAATAAAATACATACAATGTTTGACTTGATTTTGTACTTATCGCACAAACATGAATAACATTAAGGTCGTGCTCATCACGGATAACCACACCAACATTTCTAGATGGGGTTGTAGGAGCAGGCCTACAAAAATGGATTGTGAACAAATTAAAATCTATATAATAAAATGGTAATAGTAAAAGTATATATTTCAAGAATTAATAAACACAGTTGTTTACCAATTTGGTGTTAAAGAAGGTTGTTTTGGGTTAATACATTCCTTTGATTTCTCTCGTTCTTGTCGCAGGCGTTGTCCTAATTGGTATGCAGAACATGGCTTTTGATTTTTTTTCACGTTCTCGCCGTGCACGTTGAGCTAATGCATTGTGTGCCTAAAATGAGAATATTATGGAATTAGGTGCATACAATGTGAAGATTATCCCCTCTCTTGCTTCTCTTTCATCATGTATTTTTTCTTTCTTTTAACTAACTTTTTCTCTTCACTCAGTTGAGTTGTTAGTTACATAAGAACGAATGCATGTATTGATGAAATATAAAAAGGGAGACAAAAATAATTTGAAAACACATTAAGCACACAAAACTGCAAACTCACTATGCACTTATTGCTTTAAAAACACTACCCATCTTTTTACAAAATTTACGTTGAAAAGGTAAATCTTCGATCATTGGGTACGTAAAATGTGAATATTAACGTGTAATGTTGTCTACTTTCCTCTTCCATCTTCTTGTTCTTTCCGTTATATTAAATATTATTTTTGTCTGTTTCTTATTTCCTTAAGAACTTCTTATAAGAAAAATAAAAATTAAAAAAATTATATTCTATGGTTTCCTTTTCATCACATATTTGTTCCTTCTTCTTTCTTTCCTTTTTTGTTTTCCTCTCTTATATTTTTATTATGATATGTTGTAAATGCAGCATATGTTTATACAAATAGACAAATATATTAAAAATTTAGATTAATGTTCATACAAATGCATTAACATTTTGTACAAATGCTTACTTTAACATGCTTTAGAAAAATATTTCACAATTAGTCAAAAGAATTGAATAAATATTTGAAAAAGAAACTTTTAAAAAATGTACATAAAAAACAGTACACATTACAAGAAAAGTGTAACGGCCCCAAAATGCATGTCACAATTATCCTTATTCAATTATGCAATAATATGAATTAATTGGAGAATATCCGTTTGAATAGGAAAAATATCTGTTGAGGCTACAACTTCGGGACTAAAATTGACAACCATAATGGGTTTAGAAACCGAAATTGAGCACATAAATATGCTACTGGGAATTTTTAGAGCCATTTGGGAAGTTTAATTGAAAACTGATTTTGCTTGATTCACTAAGGCCTAGTTTGGCATAATACAAAAAAATTAAAAAGTCAAAAAGTCACTATCTTATTTAAGTCACATCATCTCATTTAAATCACATCATCTCTCTACTACATCACTTCAAACCCAACCCATATTTCACGTTTTTTCGTAAAAAGTCAAAAAGTGCACTTATTTAGATCATCCCAAACAACTCCTAAGTCATGTTTAGCTTCACTTATTCACTAATATGTATATATATGAGAGTTGAGCTCATCCTTATCAATTAAGAGCTCAAGATATTTGGGGAGGAAGAGAGAGTTCCAGACAAAGAGTGAAACAAGAGGAAGAAGAAGATCAAAGGGGGAATTAAGCCAAATCTTCACCAAATCAAGCGTCTAATGTGAGAATCCCTTCACCATCTCTTTGAAGCTAAGTGGAATTAAAAGGTTGAGTAATATAAGTGGGTAAATTAACGTTTTTGCATGTAAATATTTGTTCATATAGATGCACAGCTCATTGGACTATTGGTGTTTTTGTCTTTTGCTTTCGCAAGGCCCGATTATTTTTATTGTATAGGAAGGCCTTTGGTAATCCAAGGATTACTGGCCGATTATGATGCCAAACTTTTAGGGGCGGGTTTGGGTCGTGACAGAATGGTATCAGAGCACGAGTTAATTTACTCACACACGTATCCTTATGAGCTGTAGGGTATCCTAGAAAAGAAATAGGGCATGGTATAGACATGTGTGTGTGTGTGTGTGTGTGCGCGCGCGCCTTATATGAAATGAAATGAACTTGAATACTATGCACATGTTGGAAATGACATGAAGTGAACACATGTGAACTGAAAGGAATATATTTGAACTGGCCTGTCATGAACGGAACACTGTGAAAACTATACAAGATTATTTGCCCATGCTTGTAGTGCTCTACCTAGAAAATAGAAGGAACAAGAACTGAAGGGAAACTGAAATGAATCTGAGTTCTCTGATGTTGAACTGTTGTTATATTCCATATCTTTGTATATAGAATGTGAAACTTGGTTGCCTATGATTCTATCTGCTATGGGTTATATAGACCAATGGAGTACACAAATGTAAGAAATGTAGATGAGTTAGAATCTTCTAAGGCCAGAATAGATTAGTTAGAAAGGATAGTGGAGGTTTTAATTGAATTGGTGAGACAACAACAAGAGCAAAGGCAACAACAACAGAGACAACCATTCCCGTCTCCTCCTCCGCCACCTGTTCAAATGGAACTGATCAATAATGATGACAACATTGCTCTTACATAGAAATACAAGAAAATGAAGCAACTAGAATTTTTTGGGAGGAGGGGGGGAGGGGGCGGTATTGAACCATTAAAAGTTGAGGCGTGGGTGCTTGAAACTGAAAAGATTTTTAGACTAGCCCAAAGGAGAGTCACTTTCAAATAATTATAAACTGGGTAGGGTAATGTAACTTATGTAATTTAATAGATTATAATTGAATACTCAAAGGTAACATAACTAATTGAAAAATTGCATAAATTATTTTAGACCTACATAAGTGATTCTTGACAAGTGAACAATAGATATACCTAAGTTTTGCCCAAATGAAAGACTTATGTGATATCAATAGTTCATCATTATAATTCTCAAAGCTTTAATATGTATATTGTTCTATCTTATTTCAGTGATAATTCCCACCTCATTACACTCTCTTGCGTTGGGCATCCCTCTACTTACTGGCTCAAATTTTTCGGAATGGTATGAACATGATTAGTTTACACTGGATGTGTTGGACCTCGATATGGCATTACTTGAAGATAAACCTACAGACATTAATGAATATAGTATTGCAGAACAAGTTGCCATTTCTAAATCTTGGAAAAGGTCCAATAGACTTAGTTTGATGTTCATGAAGATGACCATTGCAAATAACATCAAGACCTCGTTACCTCAAACTGTTAATGCATTTGAATCCTTAAAGGCTGTTGAAGATCGATTTAGATTTGCTGACAAGTCACTTGCTGGCACTATTATGGCTGAATTGACAACAATGAAATATGATGGCAATCGAGGAGTTCAGGATCACATCCTCAATATGGCTAACAAAGCTGCAAAGCTTAAAACGTTAGGGATGCAAGTTGATGAAACTTTCCCTGTGCAGTTTATTCTCAACTCACTTCCATCACAGTTCGGGGCATTCAAAATTCACTATAACACCAATAAAGATAAGTAGAATTTGAATGAGCTGACTAATATGTGTGTTTAAGAGGAAGTGAGATTGAGGGATGAAGGACGTCAAATTGTATTGGCTGTAACTCATGGAGCTCTAAAGAAAAAGAAGGGTAAGTTTGTAAAATCAAAGAAAAATCCACCCAAGAAAAAAAATGAACCTGGGGAAGAAAATTAGGCTCAGAATGGTTTTACTATCAAGTGTTACTTTTGTGGCAAGAAGGGACATGTGAAGAAAGACTGCAGCAAGCGAAAGGCTTGGTTCGAAAAGTAAGGTAAGAAATTTTCTTTTGTTTGTTATGAATCAAATCTTGCTGAAGTACCTTATAATACTTGGTGGATTAACTCTAGGGCCACGATCCACATTACAAATGACATGCAGGGATACCTGTAGACACACCATTTTTGACCGCCTTTACGACTTGGATGCCACCACTTGCACACCCAATGATGAATGTATATGCTTGTCAAGTGTTCGGAGTCCTCAACAGAATGTCACAGCTTTGAGCCTTCAAACCCTATACACCTCTTGCTTTGTTTTGGACCACAACCATAGTCCTTCAAGCCTGAAAAACCTTGGGACATGCTGGCCACCACTGTTGGCTGTCGGTCACTGATCTTGGCTACCGGCCACAATTAGTGGCCTATCAGCCACAAGTGTGTTTTGCAGATATTTTCTGCCAGCTGTGCCAGCTGTTGTCACATATGCATGCACTTGCTTACACATGTATGTATTGATATTTCTGAGAAAGTTTGATGTTTGTCTATATATAGGAGATCTCCCCTTCCATTTTTAAGGTTGGAAAATTTTGGAGCAAATTATTTTCTCTTTCTCTACAACTCTCTCTCCCTCTCTCTCTCTCTCTCTCTCTCTCTCTTGCTAGTTATTAAACATTTGCCTATACACTCTAAACCAAACCTTGCCATCTTTGAGTTTAGGTGCTTTTGAGCATATTTTGAGCTCTTGAGAGTGTGTATGTGTTGAATTGTTGCTTAGGAATGCTCTCCTCTTCAAGAGGTATAAGGCTTGGCTTGTTGCCTTGCTTTGTTTGCTATTTTGCCTACTGTTTTTGGGCTATTTTTGGATTGTATAAACTCTGTAATTTTAGGTTGAGACTTGTGGTTTAAGGCCTTAAAGGGTGGAGGGGTGGTTCACCTTTCTTTCTATCTTGCTTCTCTAGCCTTTACCCTCATGTTTCCCACATTTACACTATCTTTTTTTGAGCTTTCAAACACTGATTTTCAAAGCTTTTTCAGTAGCTAAAATGTTGTTTTGAATCTCAAAAATGGAGGGGGTGGCCTCTTCTCCTTGTGTCTTGCTTGCTAGCTTATATAGCTCCATGTTTTAACTTATTGTTCTAGTGATTTTTGTTTTAATTCCAGCATATTTTAGGACTACTTTAGCACTGTTTTAGGACTTTTTTTAGCTGTTCATTGCATTTGAGCCTTGTATTGCATGCTTGTAGTGTAATTGTCCTCATAGGTTGGTGGTTTAGGCTTTAGCCACTAACCTATTTGAGTTAATAGCATTTGTTTATGACTTTCCATACTTGTTTTCACCCCTAATCACTTCTGCAACCTCCCCCCCCCCCTTTCTTGGCTTTTGGTTTGCTTTGAAAGTTGGTTCAAACTAGTTGCTTGTTTAAAGTATGAGATTGAGGTCTTGTGTTTAATGGTTTAATCCCTTTGGGGGTTCATTACCAACGGCATGACACTTCTCTCATGCCAAAACAACTCTTGGTTTGATGCTTCTTTCCATTAGAAGGGATGGTTGGTAATTAAAATGGAGTAATGAAATGAGGACTAAAAATGATGCAATATAATAATTTGGTTTGGGTTCAATCGGACGTTAATTGAACCCTTGAGTCTTGAATCGTTTCATACTTGTTAGTGATGTAAACGGTTCAAGAGTCATTGTCGACCACTTCCCTTGATCAATCCATGATAAGGAGGAGGTTCGAGAGTTTTTATTTGTTATATTTATTGAACATGCACACTTTGGTTCATAAGCCATCATACAATGAAATTACATCGATTGATGGTTTGTGAATTAAGTTTACTACTCCTTTGAGCTGTTTGATGATAAGGAGAGGTAAGTTGTGCAAACAACCCTTGAGAATACCCTATTCTTGCTCTGTTTGCTCTCTGTTGTAGCAGGAAGAACCAGGATTTTGCGACTGACAGGCCACTGTTTGTGGACAACAAGCCATCATTTGTGCCGGTAGGCCACCACTTCTAGCCTGCTGGCAACCTTTGCAAAACCAGGCAGTGGCATTTTGAAACAAAACAGAACTGGTTTTGAGATGAAAAACAGTGCAAGTGTTCTACTGTGCAACAGAGGCATCTGGAAACAGAACAGTGGCCTTTTTCAGGTGGAAATCCGCGCGTATGCATGAGCATTCCTCGTTTCCCAAGGCAGAGTAGTTAGAGTAGTTAGCTTAATACTTCTCTAAACTTTATATTTGTGTTTAATTAATTAATTTGTAATTCATTAGTTACTTCTAATTTGTTGTAATAATTAATTAGCTAGTTTAGTTGATTATTTCATTCGTTTTGTAATGGTTAGTTAATTTGTAGTAATTAGTTAGCTAGTTAGTTTATTCGGACCCTCCTGCGTGAGGGCGCAAATGTTGTTATAATGTGTATCTCTTCCAACCCCACGTCTTTCTCCGTTTTATTTACCTGCTTACGATGGTTAGATTAGAGCATCATGTTTTGTTTAGCATATCCCATGTTTGCATCCACTTGTCTTGTATGAATTGGGCTCGGCGCATCATTCTAACTTACATAGTTAGTTTAATGCTTCTTTGAATATGTGCTTAGACCGCATGCTATCAAATTGATTAACATGCCATGTTAAGTAGCCGAACCTAATAATTGCATATTGTATGCATTGCATTAGTCATATTGCATTAGTTAGGATCATGCATTTTTTCTAACTCTTTCATCTTTTTGGCTTGGAGCACTAGGTGAACTCTTACTTGTTTTAGCATATTGCATTGTATGTTAGTGTTGCCATGTTTAGCATGTTCTCCATGAGGCTAAATGCTTAATTGATAAACTGCTTGAATGCCTGTGGATGAAGGCTAATTGCTTGAATTGGAATAATTTGAATAATGTTCATATGCGGTCACTTTTTCAAGTGGTAGATATTCGAAACAATTTTCAAAATAAACATGAAATCAAATGTTCCAATTTTTGCAAATTAGTCTATACTTGTGTGTGTGCGCATTACATAGTAATACTAGCCTAATAATCGGAACAAGAGCATATAATGTAAATAAGATTCACATCATTATTAGTAGAGGCCGATCTTTTGATCAGGCAGGCAAGGGTGCTCAATTCATAACCTTCCCCTCTCGTACCCAAGTTCTCAAGCCGAGACAATCTTGGTGATGACGGACACATGGCCTTTGGCACGAGTCATGGGTTTCCTAAATTTCTCAAAAACATTTAGGTGGCGACTCTGTATCTGGCAAAATAGTCCATTTTTAGCAATTTGATTCAAAATTGATTTTCCAAAAGATTTGTCAGACTTGGACTCTTTGGTGTTTATCTATTTCACATTGCACTTGTGAGATCAGATTCAGAACTGCGGGAGTCCAATACTGTAAGGCTTATTCGTCTTCCGAAAGGGGGCACGAAGACTCGAGCTACAATACCTCTTAACCAGGAAACCGAAGGAAAGTGAAAGATTTGTCTATATGGGGAACCATCTCAAAGTTGAAGTTGTAGCTGTAGGAACTTACCGATTGATCTTAGAGATGGGTCATCAGATAGATCTTCTCTAGAAGACACTTTTTATGTTCCTTCAATTTCTAAGAATTTAGTTTCGTTATCCAAATTAGATCGTGTTGGATATTTAGTTTTATTTAGTTGTGGAAAACTCAAATGTTTAATTCAATAATGATTGGTTTTGGTAATTTATGTGATGGTTCATATAAAATTACCTTAAATCATGAGTTTACACAATCATTAGTAACTCTGCATTCGAATATTGGTTTAAAATGTGGTCTAATTAATGAAAAATCCTCAATCTTGTGGCATAGACGGTTGGGGCATATCTCTAGAAATAGAATTGAAAAATTTGTGAAGAATGGGATATTGAAAAACTTAGACTTCGCTGATTTTGAGATATATGTGGATTGCATTAAAGGAAAGCAAACCAAACATACCAAGAAAGGTGCCACAAGAAGTAATGAGCTTCTTGAGATAATTCATACAGATATTTGCGGACCACTCAACATCCCATGTCTTAGTGGTGAAAAATATTTTATCACATTTATAGATAACTTCTCACGTTATGGATATGTGTGTCTAATTCATGAAAAGTCTCAGGCTATTGACATCCTTGAGGTGTAAATAACTGAAGTCGAGAGACAATTAAATAAAAAGGTTAACATACTGAGATTAGACAGGGATGGTGAGCATTATGATAAATATGATGAGTCAGGCCAAAATCCTGGCCCATTTGCCAAATTCTAAGAAAAGAAAGACATTCGTGCTCAATATACAATGCCAGGTACGCCACAGTAGAATGGAGTTACTGAAAGGCATAATCGTACACTTAAAAATATCGTTAGGAGTATGTTAAGTTACTCACTTGTAAACATTTTACTGTGGGGTGAAGCTTTAAGGACTGCAATGTATATCTTAAATAGGGTTTCCTAGTAAGGCGGTCCCAACAGCTCTTTTTGAGTTGTAGGCTGGTAGGAAACCTAGTTTGAGACACTTACATATTTGGGATTGTCCACCAGAGGCAAGAATCTTCAACCCACAAGAGAAAAAGTTGGACTCAAGAACAATATCTGGATATTTCATTGGTTATCCAAACAAGTCTAAAGGGTATAAATTTTATTGTTCTAATCATAGTATAGACACCCCAATTTTGACCACTCGTAAGACTTAGGCGCTTTATTCCGAGCACTCGATAATGAAGGTTACATTGTGTAAATGGTTTGAATTCTCAACAAAGAAATCCAATTTCAAACTCTAAACAATCCCAACCTACCATACCCACTATATTTCTACCCCAGAAACTCAGTTTTGAACATTGTACCAACCTGCATAGAACCTGAAAGTCAGAAACAGTGGAACTTCACTGAGGCCTGGCCGTGCGTCACTGACAGCTGGCCGTGGGAAACAATGCCCAGCCGGGCCTTTTGACTTTTCTGGGCAAAATTGTGCAGCAACCTGCCAGCTGTCTATTCCGTAGATATTTTGATCTGCAGCTAGAATTCTATAAATAGGAGGCTTAGACTTGTGTTTTGGGGTTGAGAAACATCAAGATATCAAGGTGTACGAAAATATCAAAGAGTTGAACTTCTTCTTTTATAAGTGATCTTCATACTCTCATAACCGTTGAGCTCTCACATCATCCATACGTACCATATCAAGAGCTTGGACTTGGAACTTTGATTGAGATTTGAAAACCATAACTCAAACTTGAGAGTGCTTTGGAATCAAGTTTGGTTTACAACAAGAACACATTCTCTACAAGATGTAAAAGCTTACTACCTTCTCTCTTACTTTCATTTGAATCATTGTTCATCTTTTGTTTTATTTTATTTTTATTTTATTTTATTTTATTTTATTTTGTGTTTTCATACTATTTTGGGACTGTTTTCTATGGCTGAAACTTGTGATGTAAGAGCTACCAAAGGTAGAGGGGTTAACCACCCTTCCTTGAACCTTATTCTAAGCTTATATCTTTGTGTTTCCCACTTATTTCTCTTATTTTAGCCACTATTTTGGGACTATTTTTGGACTATTTTTAGAGGCTAAATATGGTTTAGGAGTCCCAAAAGTGGAGAGGTTAGCCACCCCTCCTTAGCTTTGCTAACTAGCTTTGTATATCTTTGTTTCTTGTCTATATTTTGTGCTCTTCTAACATGGTTTTGCTAATGTATTTTAGCATATTAGTTACTATTTTAGGGCTGTCCTAATTTATTTAATCAGTGCATGCTTTGAAAATATAGCTTGCTGTGTTGTACGTCTTCATATCTAGTTTGTTGTGTTGTGTTACCCTTGTTTTGATAGCTTTTCTCATACCAAGAGTCTCATTCTAATAATCAAATTCATGTGTTCATTCTTGTAACCTATCATTTGTTTCTTTAATTTGAGAGTTGTTTCAACCGATTGATGGTTGTTCAAAACATGAGTTAGAGATCTATGCTTAATGGCTTAATCTCTACGGAGATTCATCGCCAACAGTATAGTCTCTCTTTCATGTTAAGAATTACTTCCCGTTTGACACGCTTCTCATTTAGTGGACATAATCATCACTTTGGACTTAATGGAATTAAAGGATGGTAAGGACTAATTAATTTGGCTTAAAATGAACCAAACCATATAAATAAAATGAAGTATCTCGCTTTGGTTTGGTCGGACGTTATGCCAAATCCATTATGCCAAGGGTTGTCTTACATCAATTCATTATGTTTTGATGAATCTTGAAGCGTCTCTACCTCCCTCTTTGAGTTCACTCTATGATAGGAGGGAGGGGTGGTTATAGTCCCTTTCATTTATTGATTTTTGTCCAAATTGTACATCGAAATCATCAAGCAATCAATTTGCTCATTGATGGATTTGGAAACAATTCTACCCTTCTCTCAAGGCTTTCCCATAATAGAGAAGTGTGAGAGGGACAAACAGAGTTCAGAACACTATGTCTACACTGTTTTCACTTCAGAGCACAAAATGAAATTTTGCATGAAATTGAGGCACGGTCGGCCTTCTATAGGCCTAGCCGAGTGTCATTGAGGGCTGGTCAGGCATCAATGGTTGGTAAGGCAGTGTGTTGTACAGAAGCAGAGGGTAGTAGCTGAAGGTGAAACAGAATAGTCCAGGCAGACAGAGTAGTTTTTGGACGCTGTGCATGCGAGCATTGTGCATCCTTGGATAGCTAGTTAATTAATTATGGCTTAGTATTGAGTTACTTATTATTCATTTGGATTTGTAATACGTATTTAATTCGGACACTCAGACATTCGGACCTTCCTGCGTGAGGATAAATATGTAATAATTTGTGTATGTCTTCTAACTCCACGTCTTTCTCCCTTTTATTTACTAGCTTATGATGGTTAGTTTAGGGCATCATGTTTCATTTAGCATGCTTCATGTTTGCATCCACTTGTATTGCATGCATCGAGAGTCAGTTCATCATCCTAACTCGCATTGTTATTGCTTATACTGCTTTGAATACGTGCTTAGACCGCATGCTATCAAATTGATCCATATGCCAAATTAGTAGCCGAGCCTAGTAATTGCATATCGCATTAGTCATGTTACATAAGAATCATGCATTTTTCTAACTAGCTTCTCTTTTGGCTTGGAGTACGAGGTAAGCTTTTATTTGCTTTAGCACGTTGCATGAGTGTGATCATTACCATGTCTAGCATGCTTGCCATGAGGCTAAATGCTTAATTGATAAACTGCTTGAATGCCTGTGGATGAAGGCTATTTGCTTGAATTGGAATAATTTGAGTAATGTTCATATGCGATCATTTTTTCAAGTGGTACATATTCAGAATAATTTTCAAAACAAACACGAAACAAGTATTCCAATGTATGCAAAATTAGTCTATAATTGTATGCATCACATAGTAAAGTTAGTCTAATAACTGGCACAAGAGCATATAATGTAAATAAGAATCACATCATGATTAGTAGAGGCCGATCTTTGATCAGGCGAGTGGGGTGCTCAATTTATGACCTTCCCCTCTCGTACCTAAGTTCCCAAGTCAAGACACTTTGGTGATGGCGGACTAATGTCCTTTGGCACGAGTCTTGGGTTTCCTAAATTTCCCAAAACAAAATATTTAGGAGGCGACTCTGAAATCTAGCAAAGCAGTCCATTTTTGGCATTTCATTCAAAACATCGATTTTCCAAAACAGAATTGCCGGATTTGGACTCTTTTAAGTTTTCATTGTTTCACATTGCACTTGTGAAATTAGATTTAGAACCACAAGAGTCCGATACTGTAGGATCTATCTGTCTTCCGAAAAGGGAAACGAAAAAGTCAAGCTACAGTTTTTGGCAACTCTGCTGGGGAATTCAGAGAACTTGACTCAAACTGCATGATGTGAAATTTTATCTACCTACATATGTTCTTTGCATTGCATTTGGATTGGTACGCTTAATTAACTGTGTTTGCTATCTGTTATCCTGGATGGTTTGCCGAAGGCTTGCCTAAAAGCTTGCCAAAAGGCTGATAGGTCATGGGCTCTACCATGTTGGCAACACAACTCTTGGATTTGGGCTACCGCTGTACCGTTTGATCCTCCTTTCACTTCTCGGTGTTAGGTGTGAGAGGTATATTAGGTAGTCTTGCTGAGGTACCCTGTTTTGACCATTCGACCTAGTTGCATATAGTAAGGCGATAGTGACTGTTCCAAACTAGGACATGATGCTCACCCGAATACAGGATTGTGTGAAACTCATTGTTTGAAATAGTGCAACCTAGATCATGCCAAAAATCTAAGACAGGGTAACCCTACCTTGCATAGAGGTGTTTTGGCTCTCTTACCTGGTATGTGCTTTACAGTGAAAATGTACATGAATGTTCCTTTCAGTGGTATAAGTTGATATTAGTTTTAGGGGCACAGATCAGGGGGATTATAGTTCTTCAGCCGTGATTATAACTAGTGCACGAATTGGGCCGGAGTACTGTCTGATTTTGATTTTCTTTTCTTTCTTTTGCTAGGTAGTTTACCATCATAGCTTCAGAAAGACCCAATATTTCCCAAGTTGTGTGGACTCGTTTTGGTAGGCTTTACAAAACTCAAGACCTTGTTGGCGGTCAGCCAGTGCTAGTCTCTCTCCCACCAGTTACTCGACGAAAAAGGAACAAGCAGGCATCAACACTAGTATAAAGTGCTCCGCAAACACCTGTTTGTGCACGTAATTCACCAGCATCTCACCCACCTAGACCAAGAATGGCACAGAACATAGAGGAATTTGCTACCATGATGACAACTTTTCAGAGAACCATGGATACTGTAAATCAAAGGATGGCCGCACATGATGAAGTCATCGCTGATCTGCGACGCCTATCTGGGGCATCCGCATTTACAGTGCATCCAATCCCGGCTGCTCAGCCGAATTCTGATCCATTTCCACCAGTAGAAAATCTACTAGTCCCAGATCCTCGGGACATGTTTCCCTCAGCTCCAGCTTATCGTCCTCCGGTTCAACCTCTTCTAGGGATTTTCCTTTTGATATCAATGAAATCGATCTTGCCATAATAAAAATAGCCAGGCTAGAGAAGGCACTGAAAAATTCCCAAGGCTTCAATTCCATTCCGAATATTGAAAACGGGTACACTGATGCTTTGGTCAGACTACCGGAGAAATTTAAGATGCCCCACATCGACAGATTCGATGGGAGTGGGGATCCAATCATGCATGTCCGGTTATTTTCAGATGTGTTGAGGCCTATGGGTTTGTCTCAGGCACAGAAGCTTTGGTTGTTTGGGAGAACCCTGTCTGATGTGGCAGCCATCTGGTACGCTAAGTTGGAGGACTCTACAAAACGAAATTTGGAGGAGCTATCTGAGGCGTTTGTCAATCAGTACTCATATAATACCTAGATAGAAGTAACCATTAGTGAGCTGGAGGCTACTACCCAGAACCCCAAAGAATTATTCATCGATTTTGTTGCCCGGTGGAGAGCCAAGGCAACCCGAATGACAAATAGGCCTGCCGAAAGAGAACAAGTCTGGCTAGTGGTCCAAAATCTTGAGCCAGACATGTTGCAGAGAATGATAGTGTCACCATTATCCATATTTGCTTCCTTATATGAGCTGGGAGTCCAGATTGAGAGAGTATTCAAAAAAGGTATCCTCCACAGAACAAGTGAACCCGTAAAAAGGCCGTTCTCTCGGAGTACAAATGCTAGTAATAGCACTATTCCATGGCCTGCAGACGTTAGTACCGTTATGACATCGACCAAGATGGTCGATCCTTTTGCTGCTGCCACAACCTCACAACCTTCATAAAATACCGGTCCACCTCAAAATCGAAGAGTTTATACTCCCCTCCACATGAGCCCGACCTACGCCCTCAAGTTGTTAATGCAAAAGGGGCATCTCAAGGCTCTCGATCCTCGTCCACTTCCAAACCCATTGCCACCCAAACATGACCCCACCCAGTATTGTATATTCCACCAATAACATGGCCATCTCACAGATATGTGCTACCGTCTGCGTCATGAGATCCAGGATCTCATTGACAAAAAAGTCTCGCCCCACCTTCCAAACCAAACATAATAACAAACCCACTTCCTACACATTACCAAGTTGTAGACATCCCATTTTTGAATGCCCTTAAGACTTGGGCACTATTGATGGTTTACTTGGTGGTGAAAGGTGTGCAGGGCAAAGGTTCAATTTCTTCGGCAAGGAGAGAGTCAAATCCCAACTTCATACCCTTTTTGGACCAAAAGAATCTTGATCAAAAGATTTTAGGCCTTGAAACCCTCTCTTTCAGAATAGTTTTTGAAAAAGTTCCTACGATGTTCCGACGCTCGCATTTTGTTAAATGTTGCGCTTTTCGGTAAACCGAGCAAAGGACAAAGTGGAAATGAATGAAAAAGAGATGAAATCTCTGAAAAATCTTTCAAAACACCTTGTTTAGGGGTTTGGAGTTGAAGAAAAGAAGAGAAGAGGGAAGAAACCCAATTGGGGGAGAAAATGGGCATGAACCGTTAAGAGAGAGTCAAGCAGCCCTCGCTGACTCGGGCCTATTCAATTGCATACTTGGCTTTCAGCGATGAGGCGACCACCGTTGGCAAGCTTACTTCCGAGGCCTCATTTTTCACTCAAGAATCTCCTAAAACCAAGTCCGGACGGGGGAGACATGGTTGGTTGAAGTAGGGCATCAATCCGGTTGGACCGAAACTGCGCGGCTTCACCAAAACAGGCATAACTTTTTGTACAGTTGGAATTTTGATGGAAGGTTGGCGCCATTGGAAAGATAACTTCCGGGGCTTCAATTTAGACACTTTCCAGCCACTTTTTGGCCTTGGAAGCCACCTGGTGACCACTTTTTATTCTTGTAGACCACTTTTTCCTCTGAAAAACTAGAAAAAGTAGCTGGCTGACCACTTCAACTGGTCAGAAGCTTTCCAGCACCTTTTTGAAGATCTTTTCTTGCCAGATGCGCCAGCTGGAAGGCACATAAAGCATCCTCCATACACGTGTATGGAGGGATTGCTTAGAGCTCTTAGTGTGTTCAACAAGCTTGAACCTTGTTTTTCTATATAAGGGAGCCTCCTCCCTCATGCCTTAGGTTCATATTTTCTTTCTTGAGCTATACATACACATATATTTCTATATCTCTCTCTTGGTCTCATATTTGTGCCTTAAAGTGTAATTTCTTCACACTATTGCACACAAACACACACTCAAACACCATCATTTTGTTGCTGAGGCACCTAGGAGCTGGTTTTGGAGTTTTTGGATTGGTTTGAGCTTAGTAAAGCTACTGGAGTTGTGGTTTTGAAGGTGTTCTTCAAGGGTGAGCTTCTAACCCTTAAAACCCTTATTTTGGTTTAAGCTTTTGGACCTATTTGCATGCTTATTTAGACCTAACTTTCTACTATAAAAAGTTCTAATTTTTCATGCTCGTAATGTTTGTTTAAGGTCTCTTTTGTGTTGGGGGTGGTCCACCCCCTCTTAGGCCTTGTTTGGGCTTTGTTCTTGCGCCATCTTTTGAGTTATTGGGACCACCTTGTTTTGGCCTTCTCACCATTGAAACTCAAAGGAATTTCGGTGATGGAAATGGTGTTTTGAGGTCCCAAATAGGAGAGGGTCATCCCCTCTCCTTGTTGCTTGGATGCCTGCTTTGTATGCCTCATGTGTGAGCATGTTTGTTAAGCTTGTGTTGGCTTGTTCTTAGCATGTATTTAGGGTTATTTTAGAATGGCATACCACTTTTTTGACTTGGTTTTGTCACGCCTTGCATGGTTTATACAGTTGTAGTGTATTTCTCACAAACTAGTCTTGTATGCTTCATGAAGTAGCATGCCTTTCTAGCATGATTTGATTCTATTTCAGCATATTCTTGGTGTTGTTTTGCCATGATATACCTCTGTTAAGGTTTGGTTTGATGGCCCCTTGCATGCTCCATACACTTGTAGTGTAATTCCATGAACTAGCCTAATGTGTACCATGCTTTTGATCATCATTCTAGCATGATTTTGGCTTAACTCCAGAAAGCTTTTGTCCATGTTTTAGCATGCTCTAGCTTTGATTTGTGTTGTTTTGGTCATGCATGCCATGCTTTGTATAGCTATAGTGCATTCTAGCTTGTTAGCTTTGTGTATTGAGTCCACTAGCATGCATTGCTTAGCCTATTTGAATGATTTGGCATCATTTGAAACGTGATTTCAGTACATATAGTGTGGTCATACACTCACATCTTTCACTTATTCTATGCTTTGAAGGGTTGGTCCTTTATGCCTTAAACATGGGTCATTGTGTATGCCTTCATGCCTAAACTTGCGAGCTATCATTTCAATGTGTTTTTGGGGTTATTTTGCCATGATATAACTCTAATTTTTGTTGGCGAAGCCATCTTATGCTTGGTCTTGGTAGGTGTAGTGTAATCCTCCCTTTTGGCCTTGCATATTTCATGCTTCATGCTCACCATGCTAGCTTATTTTGGCTTCCTTCCATACATGTTTTAGCATTATTTTGGCATGTTCTAGGACTGTTTTGGGTTGCCTTGACCATATACTTCATGTTTTGCATAGTTATAGTACAAATGCCTATGCTAGTTTCAAGCTTTGAGCTTCATAGCATGCTTCATTTGTGTTGTTTAGATGATTTGGCATCACTTAACATGACATTTTAGAGCATATAGGACTGTCATGTTCCCATTTCTTTCACCCTTTGAGTGCCTCTAAGGGTTATGCATTGTTGCCTTGTTTATGGCCTAGTGTGTATGCATGCATGCTTAGGCATTTGAGCTCTCATCTCAGCATATCTTGGTCTTTGTTTTGACCTACTTGAGCTCTATTTGTGGCTGGTTCATGCATTTGTGCCATGTATTGCATGACCCCTTTGTAGTCCTCTTTGCTAGCCTTATGCCTTGAGGACCCTAGCATGCTATGCTTGTATTGTTTGAATAATTTGGCATCATTTCTTACTTAATTTCAGTGCACATAGTGTTGTTACACTTCCACTTTTTTCAATCCTTGAGCACTCTTGAGAATTGTGCTCTTAGGCCTAGTTGATAGGCCAATGCATGTGCATGCTTGTCTTGCTTTCATGTCTTCATTTTTTAGCATTATGGCCATGGCTGAGGTCTGTCTACATTCGATTTTAGTCCATTTAGGATGTTTATTTGCATGTTGCCTGCATGCTTATGTCACATTGCATTGAGTATGCCATGTTGTTGTTTGCATTGTGTATGCCATCTTATATCGCATTGTGTATGCTAGGTTGTTTTTTGCATTGTGTATGCCACTTTGTTGCTTTGCATTGTGTATGCATGCCATTAGTATTGGTAGTTTGATCATGTCACATTGCATGTTGTTGCATGCTTGTCCCTTACATGATTGTTTGCATGCTAATGTTGCATTACATTGAGTTGCATGCATTACATTGTATTTGGCATACTCGTGTTGCCTTGTGTTTGGATAGGGTATTAGTCCAAACACAGGAAACGAGGGACGTTTCATACTTGAAGTGACGAAACATGCCTCAATTCTTGGTCGTCGACCCTCTTGATCATACATGATAGAGGTCAAGGCTTTATGTGCTTATGTGTGCATCCATTTTACATTGAATTGTGCAGTTTGGCTTCTCGGCCATCATGCATTAAGATGCGTGATTGGTGGCCCGAGGGTCGAGAACTACACTTCCTTGAGCTCATGAAATGATAGGGAGGGTGGTTGTGCACACATATCTTGCAAATACATTACCATGCCCTTTCTTGCTCTCTGTTGTAGCAAACTGGAGAAGTGCAGCAACAAGTGGTCGGCCGACCAGAAAAACTAGCTGGCCGACCACTTTTTCTGGTCTGCAACAAAGAAAAGTGGTCGGCAGGTGGTTGGCAACTCCAGAAAGTGGTCGGCCATGTTCCTACAGGTTCCCATGGTGGAGTTGAAGCTTTGTGGAGCTTGGTGCAAGGTTCTGAGAACAATTGCAAACAGAGGTAAGTTGGGGCATCGCGACAGATTTCCGAACGAGGCGACCGAGCATGCATGCACTCCTCATCTTGAGGACCTCTCTTTACTGCTTTCCTTAGCTTGTTTATGCTTTGGTTATGTATTTAAGTAGTTAATTCGTTTAGCTGCTTATTTGTTTTGTAATAGTTAGTTAACTAGGAATAGTTAATTAGCATTGTTTGTAATAATTAGTTTAATTAGCTTAGATTAGCTAGTTAGCTCATTATTCGGACCCTCCGTCGAGAGGGCCAACTGTTATAATAAGCGTGCATGTGTGTGATGCATGTCTTCCAACCCCCATTTCTTTCCCCCTTTTACTTAACCGCTTACGATGGTTAGTTTTAGGGCATGTTTCGATTAGCATCCTTATGCTTCGCATGCGTGCATCTATTCATCTGTCTTGCATGCATCGGGCTCGGCGCATCATACTAACTACATTGTATTTCAATACATTTACTTCAATACGTGTTCAACAGCATGTTATCAAGTTGCATTCTTATGGCATCTTAGAATAGCCGAGCCTATTTTAGTTGCATTTTTGCATGTGCTGCATTAACCATCTTAACATGAACTAGGATCATGCATGATTTCTAACTAGTTCTCTATTTTGGCTTGGAGTACACTGTGAGTGTTTACGCTTTAGCATACTGCATGTGTGCCATGAAAGCATGCTTGCCATGAGGCTAATTGCTTATTTGATTAACTGCATAAATGCCTGTGGGTGAAGGTTGGATTGCTTGAATTGGAACAATTCATCAAAATCCGCGGCTTAGCCTACTTGCGAGTAGCAAACTTCAAAACCGTTTTCAAACAAATGAACATGCAATGTTTTGTTCCAACTTAGGCGATCTAGTCTATACTTGTATCCTGTGCGCATCACATAGTAATTCTAGGTTAATAATCAGAATAAGAACACATGTGTTTTCAAAAACAAAATATCATGTTAGTAAAGACCGATCTTCGATCGGGCGAGTGGGGGTGCTCATTGCATGACCTTCCCCTCTCGTACCCAAGTTCCCAAGCCGAGATAACTTTGGTGATGACGGACATGTGGCCTTTGGCACGAGTCAGGGTTTCTTAAATTTCCCAAAATAAAACATTTAGGTGGCAACTCTGTATTTGGCAAAGCAGTCCATGTTTGGCACTTCTTTATAAAAATCAGTTTTCCAAAACGATTTTCCGGATTTGGATTCTTTGGTGATTTATCGGTCTCACATTGCACTTTGTGAGATTAGATTCAGAACCCTGACACGAGTCCGAACTTGTAGTAGCTAAGAACAAACGAATTCGCGCCCTCGCGTGCAGAGCCGGGAGTTCTTGGGGCGGTCTATAGTTTCTGGTGACTTTGCTGGCGATTTAGAGAACTTGACTCGAACTCATGATATCTTGTTTTAACTACACTTATGTGTCTCTTTGCATTGCATTTGCATTGGTGCGCCTAGGACACCGTGTTCGCCGTCTGCTATTCCTGAACGGTTTGCCGGAGGCCGCGTGCCATAAGGTTGACCGGTTATGGGCTCTGCCACGATGGGAACACAAACCTCGGTTGTTACCGAGGCACCCTTTTTGACCATTCGACCTAGTGCATATCGGAATCCATAGTGGCTATTCCAAACTAGGACAGATTGCTGTCTGGTTGTAGGTTGTTTGAAACCGTTGCGTGCGTAATAAAACCCTAGCTCCTGACAAAATAGGACAGGGAAACCCTACCCCTCTATAAGGGTGTTTTGGCTCTCACTTGTATGATATTTGCTATCAGAGTGTGTCTCCACAGGGTTGTGTGTACCAGTTTGCAAGTCTTGGTATCAGGCCTGAGGGCATCAGTATTTTGGGGGAATCAGTTTTACCTGAAGGTATCAGTTTACATGCAGAGTTTTGGGCAGAATTCAGTAAAGAGTACAATCATTCAGCTATGCTTATATTTGTTCTGGTGAAATTGGGCTGAGATGCTGCCTGTTTTCTCTTTTCCTAGGTGGTCTTGGAACCGTAGCTTCAGAAGGCTCCAATATCCCCCTAGTACACCGGACTTCTGTTGATAGACTTTGTCAAGTTAGAGATTCAATTCAAGGGCAACCAGTGTTTCCTTCGCCAGTGGTAAGGCAAAGAAAGGCCAGTCAGGCACAGATCACCAGTTCAACAGTCCTCAGATCGGCGGTCATTATCCACCTCGCCTGTGTGCAGTTGGGCTGAGATATCTGCTTCCACCTCAGAAAGGGGATAAACACTTGTTCAGTTAGATAAGCAGTTTTCAGTTAATATGGAGGACATGATGCGTCAACTCCAAGAGACCATGCAGGCCATGCAGCGGGATGCTGCACGCTAGACTGAGGTCGTGGCCTAGCAGGCCGAACTCATTGCCAGGCTTCAACAGCAGTAGCTACAAACACAACAGGGAACAGCTTCTGCATCCCACCCACCTCCAGTAGAAACTCCTGCACCAAGGGTTCTTGCCCCTATCGCTAATGCCCAGGAGAATATAGATGTCCCAGTGGACCCCACTCCACCTCAGACTTCCAAAGCACAGGCCTACCCAATTGAGGCCCCTTTTGAGTTCGAACTGGATCCAACTGCGTTAAAAGTGAGCAAGCTTGAAAAGTTGTTCAAGAAGGCTCAAGGCGTGAAATCCATTCCGAACATAGAGGATGGATACACCGATTCGGCCGTGACTCTACCGGACCGGTTCAAGATACCACATATCGACCGCGTCGATGGCTTTGGAGACCCAATGGTGCACCTCCACCTGCTTTCTGATATCCTGAGGCCAATAGGCTTGACCACAGCCCAGAAGCTGTCACTATTCGGCCGAATCGTGTCTGGGATAGCCGCAATCTGGTATGCGAAATTGGAGAACTCTATGAAACAGAACTGGGAAGAGATGGTTGAGGCCTTCATTGCTCAATACTCCTACAACACATAGATTGAGATCACAACTCGTGATCTTGAAGTCACCCGCCAAGAGCCAAAGGAGGGTTTTTCCGAGTTTGTGACGAGATGGAGAGCAAAGGCCTCGATGGTGACTACAAGGCCTACCGACAAAGATCAGATAAGGATGGTTGTGTGCAACCTCTAACCCAGGCTGATGCAAAAAATGATAGTCTCACCCCTCCCTACCTTTGTCGACTTGCACGAGCTAGGGGTACAGATCGAGGATGCCATGAAGTAGGGCCTTATTGACCAGGAGAAGGAGCAGCCCAGGAGGGCGTTTTCTCGCAGTTCAAATGCGACCACCAGTGGTGATGCAGTTACAAGATCTTCTGAAGTGGGCATGGTCACTGCTACCACATCAAAAACAGCCACCCCATTCACTAGTGCATTCGAAAGTAGCTCACAGACGGCCAAATATCCACCCCGAGTTAAGAGGGTTTTTACCCCACTTTATATGCCTTTGTCAAAGGCTCTAGGGGTCTTACTCAGGAAAGGACATCTGAAACCGTTGGAACAATGGCCTCTACCCAATCCTCTCCCTCCAAAGCATGACTCGACTAAGTACTGTGCTTACCATCAACAAACCGATCATGACACTGACAGTTGCTTTTGTCTTTGCCACGATGTACAAGATCTGTTTGATAATAAGGTCATCGCCGCACCAGCTCAGCAAAGTCTATCGTCACTGGATCAGTGACCTTAGGGGATAATGTGATGTGATTGGGAGATGAACCACCTGTGGATGGCGCTCAGTTACTTCGGATGTGGCGTATGGCATGCACTGTTTTGAGCATTTTGCGCAAATGCTAGTTTTTGTACTTTCTGACTTGGGTATTGAGTCAGTTTTGTTGTGTTGTATTAGAGTCAGTCTTTTTGTATTGAGTCAGTTGGGTTTGTCTTGTTGTATCAACTCAGTCCTGTTTTGTTAGAGTCGGGTGATTTCGAGGGTGTTACCTCGGACATCACTTGCTTGTTTTGTGTTTGTCTTTTCGCTTTCTTTTGAGTTTGTTTCTGCCTTGGAGCCAGTTGTGCCAACAGATTTGAATGAAACAGTAGTGATTTTCACACTCTTGTGTTTGCTTCTGCCTTGTGCTAGTTGTGCCAGAAGTTCTGAATAAGATGGCAGTATTTGACTAAAAACTGTGTCTTTTCTATGCCTTGAAATCATTGCATTGACCTAAGTTTTTTAAAACTTTTTGAACACTGTGGTGAAAACAAAGAGGAAGGAATTCCTCGGGATTTGCAAAAATTTGATCAAACGAGAGAAAGAGAGGCATGCTAAGCCCTTAATGAATGAAATCATGTTTTTTATGTGAGTACTGAGAAGGATCCCGACTTGATCTAGATTGGTTCTACACTGTCTTCACGAGCGACTAGTCGCTTTCTTAAAAGATTTCAAAAAATGTTTTGCGCAATCCTGCAAAGACCTGTGTGGAATCGCTCTTGAGATTGTGCAGCCTAGGATCGCTCTCGGCCTCGAGACTCAACCCCTTTGCTTTCAAACCTTGAACTTGGATTCAAAATATTCAACGGTCAACCACAATGTGAGGCCTGTGTGGCCAGATTCGAAGCAGCCCTCGAACTAGGGGCAAGAAAGTCAGATCAAGAAGGTCAGACATCGTCAAAGGAAGCTTGCAAAGCTGGATAAGAAGCAGCCCTTGAACTAGGGGCAAAAAAAATGTTAGATGTGCTTGAAGAGTTAAAAATTGGGACATTTCTCGAGCTAACGAAGATCGGCAAGAATGCCAAATCCTAGAAGGGAGGAAAGAAGAAAGTTTTGCTGAAGGACAACCGAGTTCCTATCCACAACACTGAGGGCAATTCAGACCCCATTGGATGGACTTCTACATCAACAGCGAACAACAGCCATTCTCCTGGATTTAGATGGCCTCAAGATCTCAATACCATTCAACATGGACCAAGCTACACTTTTATCCTTGAGAGGCTCGCTGGGCCGAAAACCCAGAAGGGCGACCCAGGCAAAAGTTAGAGCAAAAAAAAAAGGAAAAATGCAAAGATTGAAAAAAAAAGAAAAGAAGAAAAATGAAGAAAATGAAAAGAAAAGATGAAAAAAGAAGAAAAGAAATGAAAAGAAAAGAAGAACATAGCTCGCAAGGTTGAAAACCTAGAAAGGGCGGCCTTGGCAAAAGTTACAGTGCAAAATGAGAGGTTAATACCTGAGTGTACCTTAACCCGGAACTACGTCAGGCTTGATTCCCATGTTTGGGATACGCAGGCAACTTCATTCTGAAGTCCAGCTATAAACATTTCCAAATTGATTGTATCCATGTAATGGTTTTGATCATCTTTGTCTTCTCTGTATCCAAGAGTTCGGTTGTGATCGTCACTTTGAGGACTGATTACAGTGTGCTGCAGTGCTATTCAAACAAGGGGCAACTTTCCGTTGCCGTGCGATGTCATTTAGACAAGGGGCAATTTTCCTTTGTTTTGGATCTGAGGTTGTGCATCTTAAGAGTAAATTCTGTGTTGGTCAAGTAGTGGCCATTTGTAAAAATAGTTTTTGATATTTTTTTTACTGAGGTTGACTAATTCTCTCGAAAATTATTTTATCTTTTCCAAAATTGGACCATTTCTTGGACCCAAAAAAGGAAAATTTTCAGTGCTCATAGCCTGACTTGCATGATTTCAAATCAGAAAATCGAACAAGCATGTTAATCTAACTCTCATATTGGTCAAAATTGTTTTAGTAGAAAGCCAAAACAAAAAATGGTCAAAATGATGAACTAGGGGCACAGTTGAATCAGGTGTTCTATCTTTTCCCCATTGTCAACCAACTTGCCAGAAAGGGCACCATACTTGCCAGAAAGGGCACCATGTTTGCCAGAAAGGGCACAACTAAAGTTAACAGCAAAGGGCCAAAAGCTCTCTCATCCTCCAAGCAGTGAGGTATCAAGCCAAGTGCGAAGCACAAACTGGAATGGATCAAGATGTTCCACTCTCTCATCTGGACAGGTCTGATCACATCCGACCTGGTCAAGCGCATTGTCAACCGATGTCAGTTGCTGATCTGTTGCACACCTAGTTGTAGAGTAACCCCTCTGTGGGAAAGTTCACTGTTGTGAGCAGAAGAAGAAGAATCTAGCTGAATGCTAGGGGCAAGAACCCGTAACTTCTTGTTTATCCATCAACCACCTAGGGGAGGGATAAAAAAAGAAGAGATTAAAGAATAGAGAGATGTGCGCTGAGAGAAAAAGTGAGAAAATGGCTTTTTTAGAAAAACAGAGCCTGAGGGCCGAGTGATGTGAGAAACACAAATAAGAAAGGGTGGGAAACAATACCCGAAGAAGCTGTGGGCTCCTTATGAACCGAGAGGTCTCTCGTCATTGGAACACGTTCGAGTGTTGTGTGTGTGTTTTTGTTTGTCTTGATTCTTATTTTGAGTCATTTCGTGTCAATAGATGTGGTTAGGTTGTTTACCTTTTGTTTTCCTTTGTTGAGTCGTGGTGTGTTGTGTTCAGTCGTAGGCTCAATACCCGATCGGGAACTCATTTCTCAATTTCAAATTGTTTTGTGCTCAGAATGCTGTGCCATTCTCCACATATGTGCAAAACAGGATTTGTTCTTTCATAAAACTTTAGGGTTCAACCTAGATCATGTGAGAACAGTAAAACCAGGCCCTATTTGAAGCTGTATGGGTTCCAGACTGCAAAGCAAAAGAAAAGAGGGAAAATTGAAGCATCTGAGTTTGTTTCAACTTTAGAAAATTCTGAGATTGCGCTCCAGATGTACCTCTTTAGGCCTTGTCAATGCTCCAAAGTATGAGTATGCCTCTATCTTAAGCTTAAGTTCAAGTCTGCTTCAAAGCCAGAATGGTGATCAGAAGTGCTCTCCCTGAATACCAGTCCCTGCCAGAGGCACCTTGGCTATGTTTGCAATGAGTTCCTAGGAGACCAACTGCGACGGTGGAAACTAGAGTTCGAATGGCTGTTGCCTAGAACGCAAAGGTTCGGGATTTCCGAGACTAAAGTCTAGTTTAAATACCCAGGGGTGTATCCCTGGCTTGAAATCAGTATGGAAGCCCCATAGGTTGAGGTAGCGGGTATGCACCTCAACTCTGGATACTGAACCAACCTAGTCTGTCACCCCGTTGGAGAATAGGGAAAGTTGTGAATATGGTCAGAAAGAAAAGTGCTATCCAAAGTGTTCTATGTGAAGAATCCTTGTCGCCATTTCAGAACCTTTATACTGTGAGTTGAAGGCAAGTGTTCGAAGAACAGAATGGAAGATCATCATCAGAGTAGAGCGGTTCATCGCCACTCACCCCATGAGGTGCTTTCTAAAACGCCGCTATGTTTGTTTATCACATTCCTTAAACATCATGCCTTGTATTGCATTGTACCCTTCAAGTTTCTTTCTCATTCATGCACGATATTGTATGTACGGTTCATTCAAAGAAGTTCCGTTTAAGATCATTCACTTAGTGTATCAATCACACTTCATTCATTTAGTGTATCAATCAGACTTCATTCACTTAGTGTATCAATCACACTCTCTTCATTTAGTGTATCAATCACACTTCATTCACTTAGTGTATCAATCACACTTCATTCATTTAGTGTATCAATCACACTTCATTCACTTAGTGTATCAATCACACTTCATTCATTTAGTGTATCAATCACACTTCATTCACTTAGTGTATCAATCACACTTCCCTCACTTAGTGTATCAATCACACTTCGCTCATTTTGTGTATCCATCACACTTTGTTCACTTAGTGCATCTATCACACTTTATGTTCACCTTTTGTGTATCTATCACACTTTGTTCACTTAGTGCATCTATCACACTTTGTGTTCACCTTTTGTATATCCATCACACTTTGTTCACTAAGCGCATCTATCACACTTTGTGTTCACCTTTTGTGTATCCGTCACACTTTGTTCACTTAGTGCATCTATCACACTTTGTGTTCACCTTTTGTGTATCCATCACACTTTGTTCACTAAGTGCATCTATCACACTTTGTGTTCACCTTTTGTGTATCCATCACACTTTGTTCACTAAGTGCATCTATCACACTTTGTCTTCACCTTTTGTGTATCCATTACACTTTGTTCACTAAGTGCATCTATCACACTTTGTCTTCACCTTTTGTGTATCCATCACACTTTGTTCACTTAGTGCATCTATCACACTTTGTGTTCACCTTTTGTGTATCCATCACACTTTGTTCACTAAGTGCATCTATCACACTTTGTGTTCACCTTTTATGTATCCATCACACTTTGTTCACTTAGTGCATCTATCACACGCTTCACTTTGTGTATCTATTACACGCTTCACTTTGTGTATCTATCACACGCTCGCTTTGTGTATCTATCACACGTTTGCTAAGATTGCATAATTTTCTTACATCCTTTCTACATGAGATGTGGTTTGGTTCATGTTTACTTGCTTATGTATGAGTTTGCTGTAGCATTTCTTTGCATAACATTTGCATCTAGATGTTTCATTATAGCCCTCATTGCATGATCATAAGTTATGTTCTGCATCGTGCATATCGTTTGCATCTTGCCCTTGAACTACGCTGGTTTGATTCCTTGCAAAGGGATACGTAGGTAGCCTACGGGCGTAACCATTTGTTTTTGCATTTTCATTTCATTTGTTCGTCCAAGTCTTCAGCCTTGTCAAAAATGGGTTGTCTCTGGGCTTTGACATTCACTCACGTCATTTCATGACTTCGAGCTCTGTCAAAGAGGGGCAACTGTAGACACCCCATTTTTGACCGCCCTTAAGACTTGGGCACTATTGATAGTTTACTTGGTGGTGAAAAGTGTGCAGGGCAAAGGTTCAATTTCTTTGGCAAGGAGAGAGTCAAATCCCAACTTCATACCCCTTTTGGACAAAAACAATCTTGATCAAAATATTTTAGGCCTTGAAACCCTCTCTTTCAAAATAGTTTTTGAAAAAGTTCCTACGATGTTCTGACGCTCGCGTTTTGTTAAATGTTGCGCTTTTTGGTAAACCGAGCAAAGGACAAAGTGGAAATGAATGAAAGGGAGATGAAATCTCTGAAAAATCTTTCAAAACACCTTGTTTAGGGGTTTGGAGTTGAAGAAAAGAAGAGAAGAGGGAAGAAACCCAGTTGGGGGAGAAAATGGGCATAAACCGTTAAGAGAGAGTCGAACAGCCCTCGCTGAATCGGGCCTATTCATTTTCATAGTTGGATTTCAGCTATGAGGCCACCACCGGTGGAAAGCTTACTTCCGGGGCTTCATTTTGCACTCAAGAATCTCCTAAAGCCAAGTCCAGACGGGGGAGATATGGCTGGTTAAAGTAGGGCATCAATCCGGTTGGACCGAAACTGCGCGGCTTCACCAAAACAGGCATAACTTTTTTCACAGTTGGAATTTTGATGCAAGGTTGGTGCCATTGGAAAACTAACTTCTGGGGCTTCAATTTGGACACTTTCCTGCAACCTTTTGGCCTTGGAAGCCATCTGTCAACCACTTTTCATTCTTGCGGACCACTTTTTCCTCCGAAAAACAAGAAAAAGTAGTTGGCCGACCAGTGCAAGTAGCTGGTTGACCACTTCAACTAGTCAGCAGCTTTCCGGCACCTTTTTGAAGATCTTTTCTTGCCAGCTGTGCCAGCTAGAAGGCATAGAAAGCATATTGAGGGATTTCTTAGAGCTCTTAGTGTGTTCAACAAGCTTGAACCTTGTTTTTCTATATAAAGGAGCCTCTTCCCTCATGCCTTAGGTTCAGATTTTCTTGCTTGAGCTATACATACACATATATCTCTATATCTCTCTCTTGGTCTCATATTTGTGCCTTAAAGTGTAATTTCTTCACACTATTGCACACAAACACACACTCAAACACCATCATTTTGTTGCTGAGGCACCTAGGAGCTGGTGTTGGAGTTTTTGGATTGATTTGAGCTCAGAAAAGCGGCTGGAGTTGTGGTTTGAAGGTATTCTTCAAGGGTGAGCTTCTAACCCTTAAAACCTTTGTTTTGGTTTAAGCTTTTAGACCTATTTGCATGCTTATCTAGACCTGACTTTCTACTGTAAAAAGTTCTAATTTTGCATGCTTGTAATGTTTGTTTAAGGTCTCTTTTGTGTTGGGGGTGGTCCACCCCCTCTTAGGCCTTGTTTGGGCTTTGTTCTTGTGCCATCTTTTGGGTTATTGGGACCACCTTGTTTTGGCCTTCTCACTATTGAAACTCAGAGGAATTTCAGTGGTGGAAATGGTGTTTTGAGGTCCCAAATAGGAGAGGGTCATCCCCTCTCCTTGTTGCTTGGATGCTTGCTTTGTATGCCTCACGTGTGAGCGTTTTTGTTAAGCTTGTGTTGGCTTGTTCTTAGCATGTATTTGGGGTTATTTCAGTATGGCATACCACTACTTTGACTTGGTTTTGTCACGCCTTGCATGGTTTATACAGTTGTAGTGTATTTCTCACAAACTAGTCTTGTATGCTTCATGAAGTAGCATGCCTTTCCAGCATGATTTGATTCTATTTCTGCACGTTCTTGGTGTTGTTTTGCCATGATATACCTCTGTTAAGGTTTGGTTTGATGGTCCCTTGCATGCTCCATACACTTGTAGTGTAATTCCATGAACTAGCCTAATGTGTACCATGCTTTTGATCATCATTCTAGCATGATTTTGGTTTAACTCTAGCAAGCTTTTGTCCATGTTTTAGCATTCTCTAGCTCTGATTTGTGTTTTTTTGGTCATGCATGCCATGCTTTGTATAGCTATAGTGCATTCTAGCTTGTTAGCTTTTTGTATTGAGTCCACTAGCATGCATTGCTTAGCCTATTTGAATGATTTGGCCTCATTTGAAATATGATTTTAGTACATCTAGTGTGGTCATACACTCACATCTTTCACTTATTCCATGCTTTGAAGGGTTGGTCCTTTATGCCTTAAACATGGGTCATTGTGTATGCCTTCATGCCTAAGCTTGCGAGCTATCATTTCAATGTGTTTTTGGGGTTATTTTGCCATGATATAACTATGATTTTTGTTGGCGAAGCCATCTCATGATTGGTCTTGGTAGGTGTAGTGTAATTCTCCCTTTTGGCCTTGCATATTTCATGCTTCATGCTCACCATGCTAGCTTATTTTGGCTTCCTTCCATACATGTTTTAGCATCATTTTGGCATGTTCTAGGACTGTTTTGGGTTGCCTCGACCATATGCTTCATGTTTTGCATAGCTATAGTACAAATGCCTATGCTAGTTTCAAGCTTTGAGCTTCATAGCATGCTTCATTTGTGTTGTTTAAATGATTTGTCATCACTTAACATGACATTTCAGAGCATATAGGACTGCCATGTTCCCATTTCTTTCACCCTTTGAGTGCCTTTAAGGGTTGTGCATTGTTGCCTTGTTTATGGCCTAGTGTGTATGCATGCATGCTTAGGCATTTGAGCTCTCATCTCAGCATATCTTGGTCTTTGTTTTGACTAACTTAAGCTCTATTTGTGGCTGGTTCATGCATTTGTGCCATGTATTGCATGACCTCTTTGTAGTCCTCTTTGCTAGCCTTATGCCTTGAGGACCCTAGCATACTATGCTTGTATTGTTTGAATGATTTGGCATCATTTCTTACTTAATTTCAGTGCACATAGTGTTGTTACACTTCCACTTTTTTCAATCCTTGAGCACTCTTGAGAATTGTGCTCTTAGGCCTAGTTGATAGGCCAATGCATGTGCATGCTTGTCTTGCTTTCATGTCTTCATTTTTTAGCATTATGGCCATGGCTGAGGTCTGTCTACATTCAGTTTTAGTCCATTTAGGATGTTTATTTGCATGTTGCCTGCATGCTTATGTCACATTGCATTGAGTATGCTATGTTGTTGTTTGCATTGTGTATGCTAGGTTGTTGTTTGCATTGTTGTTTGCATTGTGTATGCCATCTTATATCGCATTGTGTATGCTTGGTTGTTGTTTGCATTGTTGTTTGCATTGTGTAAGCCATTTTGTTGCTTTGCATTGTGTATGCACATCTTATATCGCATTGTGTATGCTAGGTTGTTGTTTGCATTGTTGTTTGCATTGTGTAAGCCATTTTGTTGCTTTGCATTGTGTATGCATGCCATTAGCATTGGTAGATTGATCATGTCGCATTGCATGTTGTTGCATGCTTGTCCCTTACATGATTGTTTGCATGCATTACATTGTATTGGGCATACTCGTGTTGCGTTGTGTTTGGATAGGGTATTAGTCCAAACACAGGAAACGAGGGACGTTTCATACTTGAAGTGACGAAACATGCGTCAATTCTCGATCGCTGACCCTCTTGATCATACATGATAGAGGTCAAGGCTTTATGTGTTTATGTGTGCATCCGTTTTACATTGAATTGTGCAGTTTGGCTTCTCGGCCATCATGCATTGAGATGCGTGATTGGTGGCCTGAGGGTCGAGAACTACACTTCCTTGAGCTCATGAAATGATAGGGAGGGTGGTTGTGCACACATATCTTGCAAATACATTGACATGCCCTTTCTTGCTCTCTGTTGTAGCAAACTGGAGAAGTGTAACAACAAGTGGTCGGCCGACCAGAAAAACTAGCTGGCCGACCACTTTTTCTGGTCTGCAACAAAGAAAAGTGGTCGGCAGGTGGTTGGCAACTCCAGAAAAGTGGTCGGCCATGTTCCTACAGGTTCCCATGGTGGAGTTGAAGCTTTGTGGAGCTTGGCGCAAGGTTCTGAGAACAATTGCAAACAGAGGTAAGTTGGGGCATCGCAACGGATTTCCGAACGAGGCGACCGAGCATGCATGCACTCCTCATCTTGAGGACCTCTCTTTACTGCTTCCTTAGCTAGTTTATGCATTGGTTTTGTAATAGTTAGTTAACTAGGAATAGTTAATTAGCATTGTTTGTAATGATTAGTTTAATTAGCTTAGATTAGCTAGTTAGCTCATTATTCGGACCCTCCGTCGAGAGGGCCAACTATTGTAATAAGCGTGCGTGTGTGTGATGCATGTCTTCCAACCCCCATTTCTTTCCCCCTTTTACTTAACCGCTTACGATGGTTAGTTTTAGAGCATGTTTCGTTTAGCATCCTTATGCTTCGCATGGGTGCATCCATTCATCTGTCTTGCATGCACCGGGCTCGGCGCATCATACTAACTATATTGTATTTCAATACATTTACTTGAATACGTGTTCAACAACATGTTATCAAGTTGCATTCTTATGCCATCTTAGAATAGCCGAGCCTATTTTAGCTGCATTTTTGCATGTGCTGCATTAGCCATCTTAACATGAACTAGGATCATGCATGATTTCTAACTAGTTCTCTGTTTTGGCTTGGAGTACACTGTGAGTGTTTATGCTTTAGCATACTGCATGTGTGTTATTGATTGCCATGAAAGCATGCTTGCCATGAGGCTAACTGCTTATTTGCCTGTGGGTGAAGGTTGGATTGCTTGAATTAGAACAATTCATCAAAATCCGCGACTTAGCCTACTTGCGAGTAGCAAACTTCAAAACCGTTTTCAAACAAACGAACATGCAATGTTTTGTTCCAACTTAGGCGATCTCGTCTATACTTGTATCCTGTGCGCATCACATAGTAATTCTAGGTTAATAACCGGAATAAGAACACATGTGTTTTCAAAAACAAAATATCATGTTAGTAAAGGCCGATCTTCGATTGGGCGAGCGGGGGTGCTCATTGCATGACCTTCCCCTCTCGTACCCAAGTTCCCGAGCCGAGGCAACTTTGGTGATGACGGACACGTGGCCTTAGGCACGAGTCAGGGTTTCCTAAATTTTCCAAAATAAAACATTTAGGTGGCGACTCTGTATCTGGCAAAGCAGTCCATGTTTGGCCCTTCTTTATAAAAATCAGTTTTCCAAAATGATTTGCCGGATTTGGACTCTTTGGCGATTTATCGGTCTCACACTGCACTTTGTGAGATTATATTCAGAACCCTGACACGAGTCCGAACTTGTAGTAGCTAAGAACAAACGAATTCACGCCCTCGGCGCGCGGAGCCGGGAGTTCTTGGGGTGGTCTACACAAGTCCCCCCATCCAAAAATATTAACCACATCTATACATTACCGCCCACTTTCAACCCTAGCACATATATTATCTCATCCCACCAACCAAAATCGGAGGTGGTTATTCCAGAAAGCACAGACATATGCATAATGGAGTTAACACCACGAACCCAATCCAAGCCTGTGGCAGTGGAAATGGAGAGAGAGGAGAATGCATTAGAGACAGGGTCGTCTGATACCCGTGTCATAGAGAAGGGGGCCTTACTTGCAGAGAAGTATGACCCTAGCTTATATATTGTGGCCGTTGATCAACCTAAGCTAATAGTCATACTATCGGATTTCTTCAGCATCATTGCTATCGGGGAGAATGAGCTAGGGCTACGTCAGAACGATTGGCCTGAACAAGGTCTGAATGACTTGGCCAAACTAGAAGAGGACCTGGCCAAGTTGGAAGAGGACCTAGACAACCTCTACTTATTTGAAGAAGAGGATACAAGCAGTGTCTAGATGGGATGGTGGAATCCAAGCTAGCCAGAAACAAGCAACGGATGGTTTAGTGAAGAGAAAACAAATGAGGTAGAACAAACAAGGGAGATCTGGAAAGAAAAGGCTGAGGCTACACCCTTAACTAGAAAAGAACAAGTGTTGGAGCAATTCCAGCAGGAAAGGATAGAAGAAATCCAAAGGCAGATAGCCTTGGAGTAAGGAAAAGGAAAAAGGAAAGAAGAGGCCGAGTCAACCGTAACCACCAAAAAGACTAAATGGAAGCCTAGTGATAGGAAAAGAATGCCAAGAATGCTCAAGCAATACTGGGATGCAAAAAACAAAACCGTCATGGAAATAGAATGGTATGTTGATGAGAGGCGTGATGTGAACATGCTCTAGGCAGAGCCTGATAATAGCATGGGCATGACTGTAGGGGAGTGGTGGGAAGATAATGATTTGAGTCATGCATACACAGACAAAGGGTGGAAATCTGATACCCCCGTTGATACGTGGTATACAGACGAGATTAATCACATGACCCGGAGTGGTCGGTACTTCAAACCCGCAGCTTTAGATCAGCCAGAATCCTCCAACAAAGAGGTTGAGAAATCAAAAGAGAAGGATGTTGAAGAAAACCTGATCTTGAAATAGCTCAAGAAAATTTAGGATGATATATCAATCTAGGGGCTGATAATGGCATCTCAGGAGCATAGGCAAGCACTGTTAGAGGCAATGAACTGGACTAAACTACTTATTGATACCACTGCAGACCAATTGGTATCATTGGTTACATCTAGGGATGTTACGCTGGTGATATCTTTTATAGATAAGGAGTTACTATCTGAGGGCACCAACCACAACCATCCTTTATATGTAACCTTGGAAAGTCGAAAGCAATGAATCCCGGTGGTATTAGTGGATACCGGATCGGCGATCAATATGTGTCCAGTGAGAACTGCCTATGCCATCGGTTTGAGGCCAATTGACTTTGCACCCACGACCCAAGCTGTTCGGGTGTATGATAATACAAGCTTGGATGTCATAGGAACGTTCAAGAGCAGTATCCTAATCGGCCCGTTTGAACATGAGGTGGAATTCCATGTCATGGATGTATTGACAACCTTCAATCTACTGCCAGAAAGGCCTTGGTTACATCAGATGAAGGCCGTATCATCAACAGTCCATCAGTTAGTGAAATACCCCTTCAAATAGGGGATTGCAACTGTGTATGGTAATTCTACAATCTATCCTCCTCAGGGAACCGCTACACCATTACTGGAAATCATACATGGGGAAGAAGACGTGTTCCTTTCTAGCTTCTCTCTAGTAGAGGCCTGGGTGGTCCAAACCATCATGGCTGAGGGCGATGGGGACTATGTTAGTGCGCAATCCATTTACATGATGAAAAAACAAGGGCATATGCTCGGATCGGGATTAGGCCGAAGTGGCAGGCAGAGAGGTACTTTTTTTCTAAGGAGATGAGTCATAACCCCTACGCTTTCGGGCTAGGATACAAACCTACAACTGCAGATTGGCAAAGAAAATGTCTGGAGTTGAGAGAAAGGCAGAAAGCAAAGAGGACTGGAAAGCAATATGAATTAGTCCATAAGCCAATACGGAACCTTGAACGGACACTTTGTTCGCCAAGGGGAAGATTTTCCCTTCTATGGATTTCCAGAGCCTTGGTTTGACCAGGAGACAAAGACAAGGTATCTGGGGTTCGAGATCTTCTTCGGGCACCAGTTACCAGAAGAGGAGGATGAGCAGACGGACTTGAGCATTAATATAGATCAAGGAAAGACTACAAACCTGGACATTGAAGAGGAGGAGCTGTTGGGAAAAACACTGGCTAACCTACTAATAAGTTCTATTGCTGAAGCTAAGATCACCAACTTGGGGGATAGTTTTACTATCTCAATGATCGGGGATAACCCAGCAATGAGTTTCTCCAGTCTTATAGTGGATGCGTCTGAGGCTCCACGCCTGGTTTGGAAGTTTGGGAAGGGCACCATCAGCAGTTCTGAATCGGATAACGAGTCCTAATCTGATTCCACTGTGGATTCGGGGTCAGATTCAAGTTCCTCTGAGTCTGGTACTTTTGGGAGTGGTAACCCGAATACCAAAGTCCTGTTCAGGTCGTCTTTTAGCTTTTCTTTTGAGTCCACTGTAACCGAAGATCCAGACTTTTTGAATGAGAATGCTGTGAATGTTGCCTACTTCATTGTGTCTTTGGTTTGTTGTACTGATCTTAATTTTCAAAATTTTGACATAAACGAAGAGGAAGAAATTCCTCGGGTTTTGAAAATTTTGGTTGATCATGAGGAGCAGAGGCATGTTACGCCCTGTACAGATGAAATCGTCTCAATTAATGTGGGTACTGAAGAAGATCCTCGCTTGGTCTAGATCGAGTCCACTTTGTCTTCGGAGAAACGCGAGCGTTTAATCGCTTTACTAAAAAATTTCAAAGATGTTTTTGCGTGGTCCTACGAAGAAATGCCTGGAATCGATCCTGAGATTGTACAGCACCGGATCCCTCTTGACCTTAAGGCTCGGCCAGTTAAGCAAAAGTTGCGCAGAGTTCGCCCAGATTGGGCTTTGAAGATCAAAGAAGAAGTTACAAAATAGATTGAGGCAGGTTTCTTACTTGTATCTGAGTATGCAACATGGTTGGCCAATATTGTTCCAGTTCCAAAGAAGGATGACCGAATCAGAGTCTATGTTGACTTCAAGGATCTGAATAAGGCTAGTACGAAGGATGATTTTTTGCTGTCGCATATTGACGAGTTGGTAGACTTCATCGCAGGCCATGCATTGCTGTCGTTCATGGATGGATTTTTCGGGTATAACCAGATTCTGATGGTACCCGAGGATAGGAAGAAGGCAGCTTTCACTACTCCGTAGGGCGACCACCCGAACTCTCTTCGCGCGCCCCCCTTTCGGAGAGGGCGCAAATTGGATTCTAGCTACTGCAGTTCGGACTCCTGTCACGGTTCTGAATCTAATCTCACAAAGTGCAATGTAAGACTGATAAATCACCAAAGAGTCCAAATTCGGCAATTGGTTTTGAAAAATCAATTTTGAATCAAAAGCGCCAAACATGGACTGCTTTGCCAGATTTTAGAGTCGCCACCTAAATATTTTATTTTGAAAAATTTAGGAAACCCTGACTCGTGCCTAAGGCCACGTGTCTGTCATCACCAAAGTTGCCTCGGCTCGGGAACTTGGGTACGAGAGGGGAAGGTCCTGAAATTAGTACCCCCACTCGCCCGATCAATGGATTGGCCTCTACTAAACATGATATGTTATTAACTAACCTTACTATGTGATGCGCACATCATACAACTATAGACTAAATCGCTCGATTTGGAATAAAACATCTCATGTTTGTTTTTCGAAAGTGGTTTGAAGATGCTGCTCGCAAGTAGGCTAAAAAGCGGATTTGCCACCAAACAAGGTGGGCTTAAAACGTGATGATTTGCCACTCCAAGTGGGCTTAAAACTCACATTTTGATGAATTGTTCCAATTCAAGTAATGAAGCCTTCATCCACAGGCATTCATGCATTTAATCACTTAAGCAAATAGCCTCATAGCAAGCATGCGATCATGACAGTCACTTACACACATGCAAGGATGCTAAAACGTAAACACTTACAGTGTACTCTGAGCCAAAACAAAAAACTAGTTAGAAAACAATGCATGCTCCTAACTGTACAAAATGCCTAATGCAACACATGCAAAAATACAACTAAAATAGGCTTGGCTACCTAAGATGGCATATGAATGCAACACTTGATAACATGCTTTGGAACATGTATTCAAGAAAGTGTATTGAAATACAATGCAGTTTGAATGACGTGCCAAGCCCGGTGCATGCAAGACAAATGAATGATGCACGCATGCAAAGCATAAGGTATGCTAATTGAAATATGCCCTAAACTAATCATCAAAAGCTGATAAGTAAAAGGGAGAAAGAAATGGGGTTGGAAGACATGCTGTAGACACCCCATTTTTGACCGTCCTCAAGACTTGGACGTCACCGTTTGAACACTCGGTGATCATCCATGTTTGTGTTTCGTTTTGAGTTCCCGGAGGTCTCGGCTACGCGCCTTGCCTCAGGACCTCTCAACTCGACGGTTCCGTGTTTGGTTTTGCACCAAACACTTATGTTTTTGCTTCTGAGGGTAGAGAGTAGCTTGTTAGCTACCTCTGGATCCCACCGGCTTTGGCTTGAGACCATCGGCCATGTTTTGAGGCTACCGGCCATTGGTGAATTATACCATTGGCCGGTCGGCACTTAGTGTGACCGGCCGGCCATCTGTTTGGCCGGTGACCTCCTTTTCTGGCCGGTAGCACCTTTTTACCTTTTTCAGGCATGGTGCATGCCAGCTGTGCCAGCTGGAATGCACCAAACCTGCCCCGGGGCATGCATGTGGCTGTTTTGCCCCTTTTGCACCCTTTTGGTCTAGCTTCTTGAGGAAGCTTGACCCTTTGTCAAAGCTTCCTCAAGAAACTTGCCAGCTGTCCTAGCTTCCTCCAGAAGCCTTGACCTTCTTGGCCCCTTTGTCCCTTTCTCATTTAGCTTCTTTGAGAAGCTTCAAGCTTTGGCATTGCCTATATAAGACCTCCCCCTTCTCCATTGTGAGTAGGGCTGCAAATGAACAAAGCCGTTCATAAACAAGCTCGAGCTCGGCTCGGTAAGAGCTCGTTCGAACTCGGTTCGTTAATTTTTTTTGCCGTTCGAGCTCGAGCTCGAGCTCGTTAAATTTTTAATAAACAAGCCCAAATAGTCTAAAGCTCGGCTCGTAAGCTCGGCTCGTTAGTTGGCTCATTTAATATTTATTATTTATATATTAAATTATATAAAATTATGTATAAAAAATAAGAGAAATATGCTATTTATATATTTAAAAAATATAAAATGTAAATAATACTTAACTATAGATAGTATATTTATATAATAGTTATAGTAGATATTATTATTTTAGTAAAATATGGACTTTTTTTTAGTATGTTTATATATATTGTATACATAATTATATAATCAAAGTTTTAATTGTAACTTTAGTCTCACATGCAAGTATGAATTTATAAATTTTTTGGCTCGTTAAGGTTCGTGAACAGGCTCGAGCTCGAGTCGAGCCTAAGCCAACTCGGCTCGAGCTCGGTTCGTTAAATTTTTATTCAGCTCGAGCTCGTTAAAATCTTAATAAACAAGCCCAAACACACTAAAGCTCGGCTCGACTAGGCTCGGCTCGTTTACAGCCCTAATTGTGAGGGTTAGAACAAAAAACCAGAGCTTATACATGTATACATCTGTCATATACTCTCTCTCTCTACATCTCTCTCTCTCTCATCCTTTGTATGTGTTTGGGAGCCCAAAAAGTGTGTTTTGACCTTGGTTTTGCACTAATACACACACCATTACACCATACCTCAATCTTGAGAGGCTTTGAGGGTTTGTTTTTGAGTTTTTGGACTGATTTTGACCAGAGGAAGGTGGCTGGCCTTGCTGTTCATCAAGGGTTCTTCAAGGGTAATCTTTTCACTTTAGATTCCCCAATCTTGCACTAGATTTTTGCCTATCTTGACTACTGATTTAAGCTTTGTGTATAACTAAAAAAATTCTTATATTTGCATGTTTGAGATACTTCATTAAGGTTGTTTTGGTGTTGGGGGTCGATTTCCCCCTATTAGGCCTTATTTAGCCCTTTTTGTGCCTTCTTTTTGAGCTTTGGTTACCTTTGTGTATTGGCCTTCTCACCACTGAAATCCAGTGGATTTTCAGTGGTGAAAAAAGGGGTTTTGAGGTCTTGCATAGGGAAGGGACACCCCTCTCCCTTTGTCTCTCTTTTGTCCTTGTTTTTGGCTCATAAGGGTAGCATACATGATTAGTTGTTCTTGGCTTCATTTTAGAGGTTCTTGAGTGTTTTTGGGTCATATCATGCCTCTATTTTTGGTTGGATTCATGGCCCCTTGTATGCTTAATATACTTGCTTTGTATTCCCTTATTTGGCCTAGAAATGCATCATGCATGCAACCCACCATGCCCTCATGTTTTGGCCTAACTTTGTGAAGTTCTTAGCCATGTCTTACCATGCTTAAGGTCTGTTGGGTGCTGTTTTGACCATATTTGCCATGTTTGGTGTAGCCTCTTTGCATTTGGGTTTATGAGCCTTGAAGGTGTGAGTCATAAGCATGTTTTAATTGGGTCATTTCAGTGCTTTGGAATCCTTTCTCATGATATTTCAGTCCCTAATCCATGCTTGTATGCCTACCTTTACCATCTCTTTCATGCCTTGAAGAGTTGGCCTTTATGCCCTAGTCTTAGGTCTATTGGTTTACATGTTTATTTTGTATGTTAACATCATCATTTTAGTACCTTTGGCCACTGTTTTGGGGTGGGCTGAGGTTTGCCCCTTTGCATTGCATGATCATGTTGCATTGCTTTGATTTCATGTTTGCCTAGTAACGTAATTGCATGCTTGCATATTATTAACTAGTCGCATTCCGTGTCATGGTTTACATAATGAGTTGCATAGCATTACATCTTGTATGTTCGGCATTGCATAACTCATGTTACATAATTGAACCACATTTGCATACATGCATTGCATTTGTTTGGTTTGGGGTGTCGAGCCAAACTTGAGGGGTGAGGAGTGTTTGTACTTCAAGTGACAAAACACGTCTCAATCCTCAGTCGCCGATGTCTTTGATCTCAATATGATAAGACATTAGCTTTCATTTGATTGTCGCATGCATTTACATTGAATAGCAAACTTGGTCTCTTAGGCCATTATGCATAATTGATGGCCTGAGAGTCGAGGGCCACGCTCCCTTGAGTCCATTGCACGATAGGGAGTGTTGTCATGCTTACATTTGCTTGAAATTCCATGCCATACACTGCTTGTCCTCTGTTGCTGTCAAAACTGATTTCTGCAGGAAGTTTTGGCCGGCCGGCCATCCCTAGTGCCGACCGGCCGTCAATGAATGGCCGATAGATCTATCAGTGGCCGATGGCAATTTCCCATGGCCGGTGGCCATTCCCCCCAGCCGGTGGTGCTCCACAGTGTGTATAGAATATGTCCTAAGACTTGTACGGTCTTCAGAAGAGCTAGGCAGTAAAAACAAAGGCAACAGTGCTATGGCAGCGAGTTTCCGGGCGAGACAGGTCAAGCATGCATCATCCACGCATCCCGAGGCAGGGCTGCGGCCACCTTCCTTCTACATGTATTTCGTATTAATTAAGGGTCTGTAATAATTAATTAGCTAGGATAGTTGATTTATTATTTGGCCAGTATATATTCTTTCGGTCCCTCCGTGCGGGGGGCGTATTGTAATAAGTGTGTGTGGGTGTGTGTATGTCTTCCAATCCCACATCTTTCTTCCCTTTTATTTATCCGCTTATGATGGTTAGACTAGGGCATATTTAAATTAGCATACCTTATGCTATGCATGCATGCATGCATCCATGCATTCGTCTTACATGCACCGGGCTCGGTACATCATACTAACTGCACTTGTATTTCAATTCCAAGTTGAATACCTGTTAGTTACAACATTTCACATGCCATCTTTAGGATAGCCGAGCCTATTATAGTTGCATTTTGCATGCGTTGCATTAGCCATTTTAAACTAGGGTCATGTATATGATTACTAACTAGTTTCTGTTTTGGCTTGGAATACTCAGTAAGTTTTTATGCTTCAGCATACCGCATGCGTGTGAGTGTTGCATAATAGCACGATTACCATGAGGCTAGCTGCTTATGTGATATAAGTGCTTGAATGCCTATGGATGGAGGTTGAATTACCTAAATTGGGATAATGCATTAAGACTATGAGTTTTAAGCCCACTAGATAGTGGCAAAACCATCTTTTTTAAAGCCCACTTAAGGGTGGCAAAACCTACATTTTCGCCTACTCGCAAGTAGCAAATCACTTTCAAAACAAATATGAAATGTTTTGTTCTAATTTGGGCGATTTGGTCTATACTTGTTTGCTGTGCGCATAACATAGTAATTCTAGGCTAATAACCGAAATAAGAACGCATAATGTTTTTAAAACAAGATATCACGGTTAGTAGAGGCCGATCTTCGGATCGGGCGAGAGGGGGTGCTCATAGCTGACCTTCCCCAATCGTACCTAAGTTCCCGAGCCGAGGTAACTTTGGTGATGACGGACACGTGGCCTTTGGCACCGAGTCAGGGTTTCCTAAATTCCCCCATAAAAAATATTTAGGTGGCGACTCTGTATCTGGCAAAGCAGTCCATGTTTGGCACTTCTTTCAAAATCTGTTTTTCTCAAAACGATTTGCCAGATTTGGACTCTTTGGTTCAAGATTAAGAACTGCGACAACAAAATTGAGTCCGAACTGTAGTGAGGTCCCTCGCGGACTTGTTACAGTTTCTGGCGACTCTGCTGGGGAAATAGAGAGCTTGACCCGAACTCGTGATATCTTGTTTTGATTTCGCTTATGTGTCTCTTTGCATTGCATGTGCATTGGTGCGCCTAGGACACCGTGTTGGCCATCTGCTATTCCTGAGCGGTTTGCCGGAGGCATGACTTTGTCAAAGCATGCCATAAGGCTGACCGGTTGCGGGCTCTGCCAGTATGGGAACACAAACCCCGGTTTTACCGGGGCACCCTTTTTGACCATTCGACCTAGTGCATATTCGAAATCCATAGTGACCATTCCAAACTAGGACAGGTTGCTTACCCGATATAGGTTGTTTGAAACTGCTGCATGCGTAGTGAAACCCTAGCTTCTGACAAAATAGGATAGGGAAACCCTACCCCAACATAGGGGTGTTTTGGCTCTCTTTTACTTGCTATGTGTTTTTAGAGTGTATCTATGCAGGGAACACACATATCAGTTCGCAAGTTTGAGTGTCAGGCCTGCGGGCATCAGTGTTTTTGGGAATCAATTATCTGCGGGTATCAAATTCAGACTTAGGGGCAACGGTTTGGAAACAGTGATCGGTGATTAAGGGACAGTACATTCAGCTTGTTGGCAATTTGTTGTGATACCCAGCTGTGTGTTGTGTTTTTTTTTTTTTTTTTTTTTACGTTGTTATGCTGTCCAATTGTCTGTTTATTTATACGCTTTATTTATCTTTTTTTTACTAGGTAGTCGAGCACAATTGCTTCTGACCCAGTAGATATTCCCCAAGCACTCTGGACTAGAGGTCGTCGACTCCATCGATCTGAGGATCTGATAGACAGACAACCCGTCTCTACCCCCGGTTACTAGACGGAGGACAGCTAGGCAGAGGGCATCAGTTCAGCAGTCAGTACAGAGGGCTTTGTCTACCCCACCTGTGCACAATAGGGATCAGGATTCTGCTTCTCCCACAGAAAGGGAACATATACCGATAATTCAGTCAGAGCAGAACAGTATGGCCAGCTTAGAGGAGATGGTGCGCCAGCTTCAGGAGAGCATGAAAATGATGCAGCAGGATGCTGTCCGACAGGCAGAGTTTGCCAAGCAGCAAGCCACGGTTATGAATGACCAAGCAGAGTTAATCGTGAGGTTACAACAGCGAAACGGAGCATCTGCTTCGCAGCAGGTTCCTCCCAAGCCAGGAGTTCCAACCCTCGGGGAGACAGCTAATGTTCAGAATGATACAGACATTCCCACAGGACCGCCTCCGCCCCCTATCCTACCCCCAATCCCATCCCAGTTATCCAAAACACCCACCAACCTGCCGGACTCTCCCTTTGAGTTCGAGATAGATCCCACAGCACTGAAGTTGAGCAAGCTTGAAAAGCTGTTCAAAAGATCCCAGGGAGTCAGGACCATCCCTGACATTAAAGATGGATATACCGACGCAGCCGTGACGCTGCCTGACAGATTCAAAATGCCTCATATCGACCGGTTTGATGGGTCCGGGGACCCCATGGTGCACCTAAGATTGTTTTTAGATGCTTTAAGGTCAATGGGCCTCACTAGACTGCAGAAGCTGTCTCTGTTCGGCCGGACCCTGTCGGGTGTGGCGGCCATATGGTATGCCAAATTAGAAGATGACGTCAAGAGAAAGTGGGACGAAATGGCTGAGGCCTTCATCGCGCAATACTCATATAATACGCAAATTGAGATTACGACTCGTGATCTCGAGACAACGAGGCAAGAGCACAAAGAGAGCTTCTCAGAATTCGTGACCAGATGGAGGGCCAAGGCTTCGATGATGACCTTAAGGCCCACGGACAAAGATCAGATTCGGATGATTGTGCGCAATCTTCAGCTGAAGTTAATGCAGAAGATGATTGTACTCCCCTTCCCCACCTTTTCCGATCTACATGAAATGGGGGTACAGATTGAGGATGCTAAGCAAGGCTTAATTGATAATGACCGGGAACAACCCCGAAGGACTTTCAACCACAACACTAATGCGGGCCCGAGCGGCGCTACAACTACCAGGACCTCCGAAGTGAGTATGGTCACCACCAACCCCCCTCCAAGAACCATGGCAGCCACGCCATTCTCCGGTGCGTCCGGAAGCCATCCACAAACAGCCAAATACCCACCCAAAAATACAAGAACCTTCGCTCCACTGTAGATGTCCCTGTCTAAAGCTCTGGGGGTTTTAATTAGAAAAGGGCACTTGAAGGCCCTAGAGCCGCGGCCATTACCGGAAAAGCTTCCCCCTACCCACAGCCCAGCCAAATATTGTGCATTTCACCAGCAGCACGGTCATGACACCGATCTGTGCTATCGATTACGTCATGAGATTCAAGATCTCATCGATAACGGGGTAATTATGCCTCCTGAGAAACCCAATGTCACAACAAACCCTCTCCCTACACATAACCATGCTCCACCTCCCAAAAGAATCAATTTTATCCAAACTGGGGTCGTGTCTTACGATCCTAGCATCTATATCACTCCTTCCCACCTACCTAAGCCGAAGGTGTCCCTCCCCAACTGCACTGACTTGTGCATGATGGACATCTCCATGACCCAACCTAAGCCCATGGTGGTGACTGTCAAGGACGGAAGAGGGGAGATTTCAAAGGAGAAGAAGGTTGTCAAACCAGAGTTCGAGAGATCTGGGAATTCTGTTGAGAAAATGCACAGTCCGAGCGACTACATTTCGTCAATAGGCCAAGATAGGCTAAGATAGGCTAGAAGTGGACTTGCCAACGGAGGCAGAGCTGTGTGCGATCCAAGGGGATAGTTCGGGACAGAGGACAGATAATCTGACGACTGTAGAAGAGGACCTTGCCAATCTCCAGTTTTACAGTGACCAAGATCCAGGGGACACAGCAGTCAACTGGTTTGATTATGGGGAATCGACAGAGGCTATCGGGTGGTTGGATGATCAACCAGATATCGTGGAAAAGTTCCAACTAGGACAGGGCCCGGCAGGGGCAAGAAGGTCAGTGACGGCCGGAGGGGTCGGAGAACAGAGTACATCGCCGGAGAGCGCCGGTGTCAAGAATTTCGCTCAGGATTGGAGCATTTTGACTACAGGGATTATCGAACAGCCAGCTGTATTGACACAGTCGGAACAGGAAAGATTTCAAGATTCTGAGAGAATCAAGAAGGCTAAGGCTCATGTAAGGACCAAAACCGCTATGAGCACAGAAACAGAGGATGCTGCGGGCATAGGGATGGAAGGTATTGCGAGTATGAGAACAGTCATACCAGAGCCGTCTGTCGGCTGCAGATGGAATGTGGTGGGAGGACGACGATTTATGTCTTGCCCACACGGACGAAGATTGGGGAAACAACTAACCCAACGACACCTGGTATATTGGAGAAGTCGACCATATGACAAGGAGCGGGCGGTACTTCAAACCCCCGCACCTGGATCAACCAGCAGCTTCTGGGAAAGACAGGGAGACTGAGAAACAGAAGGAGAAACAACTTGAAGAAGAGGCTATGCTCAAACAGTTAAAAAAGATACAAGCAGGCATCTCCATCGGGGGGCTGCTTATGGCGTCACGAGTACACAGACATGCCGTCTTATCGGCCATGGACAAGGCCAAGCTTTCGATAGAAACCACGCCAGAACAGCTGGTGGGATTAGTCTTTCCGGGAGGGGCTACCCCGACGTTGACTTTTTCCGACAAGGAATTGCCACCTGAGGGGGCAAACCATAACAAGCCACTCTACATCTCTGTGGAGTGTAAGAATAAATGGATACCGGTGGTTCTTGTCGATACCGGATCAGCCATCAACGTCTGCCCGGCAAGAACAGCATACGCGATCGGTTTGAAAACTGCAGATTTTGTACCAACAGCCCAGGTAATTCGGGCATACGACAACACGAGTAGAGAAGTCATGGGGACGGTGAAAATTCAGACTAAAGTGGGGCCGGGACAGCATGAGATAGATTTCCATGTCTTAGAGGTTCCTACAACCTTCAACCTGCTTTTGGGGCGGTTATGGCTGCATCAGGTAAAGGCGGTGTCCTCCACCTTACATCAAATGGTGAAATACCCCTACGGGAAGGGAGTAGCCATTGTTTTTGGAAATTCATTGATTCATCCACCACCGGACGTGTCTACGCCTATTCTAGAAATTGAACATGGCATGGAGGATGTGTTCATATCAGGTTTTACTCTGGCTGAGGCTCGGGTTGTACAGAACATCATGGCTATTAACGAAGGGATATATGTCAGTGCTTAAGCAGTATACCTCATGAACAAGCTCCAACACGTCCCCGGGATGGGATTGGGAAAGAGTGGCCGGAAGGGTGTCGCAACATTGGCCGAAGTGCCACACAACCCCCATACCTTTGGCTTGGGTTATATGCCCACCAAAGAGGATTGGGTAAGAAAGGGAAAGGAAATGGCCGGAAGAGCCAGAGCGAAACAAATGGGGAAACCTTTTGAGTTGATGCACCGACCCATCCGGGGTACCCTAAACGGACGCTTCGTCCGGGAGGGGGAGGATTTTCCATTCTGTGGCTTTCCGGAGCCGTGGCTAAACGCGGAAAGGAAGCGCGTGCCGGGGTTCAAGATCTTCTTTGACCTGCAATTACCTGGGGATGATGTTACCGAAGAGCAGATAAACCCGACAGGTGAGGCTGAGCATAGCAAGGAAATGGAGTCTGAGAACACCAAACTTGAAATGGGGGTAGTACTGGCATGTCTACTTTCAGATTCTCCGATCGAACATAAGTGCTTGGGGGATAGCTTCTCGGTGTCCATGATGGGGAATGAAACGGCTGCGGGCCTACCGCCAACTATTTTGGATGCATCCATCGCACCCTCCCTCGTTTGGCAATACGAAGAGGGATTTTTGTCGAGCAGCACCGGGTCAGGTAGTGAGCCGGAATCTGATTCCACCGAGTCTTGTGAGTCGGAATCAGGTTCCAGCTCAACTGAGTCTGAGTCCGGTATTCCTGGAGGTGATAACCCGGATGCCACAGTCCTGTCTGGGTCGTCTTTTTCTTTCTCTTTCGAGTCTGTTGTAACAGAAGAATCGGACGGTTTGGAAGTACACAATGAGAATGATATGGATATGGTTTCTGAGTACTTTTCTGTGCCTTTGATATATTTCTTGGATCAGGACTTTCAAAATTTTGACAAAAACGACGAAGAAGAAATTCCTCCGGTTTTGCAACAATTAATTGATCAAGAGCAGGAAAGATTTGTTAAACCCTTAATGGATGAAATCACTACTGTGAATATTGGTACTGAGAAGGACCCGCGGCTGGTCTAGATCGGGTCCACGTTGTCTTCAGAGGAACGCGAGCGCTTAGTCGCTTTATTAAAAGATTTCAAAGATGTTTTCGCGTGGTCCTACGAAGACATGCCTGGAATCGATCCTGAGATTGTACAGCACCGGATCCCTCTTGACCCCGAGGCCTGACCTATTAAACAGATACTCAGAAGGATTCGCCCTGACTGGGCCATCAAGATTAAGGAAGAGGTTACCAAGCAAATCGATGCAGGCTTCCTGCTGGTATCCGAATATCCGACTTGGTTGGCCAACATCGTTCCAGTGCCGAAGAAAGATGGCAGAATCCGGGTGTGCGTGGATTTTAGGGATTTGAACAAAGCTAGTCCGAAGGACGACTTTCCCTTGCCGCATATTGATGAGTTGGTGGATTTTACAGCGGGGCATGCTTTGCTGTCGTTTATGGATGGTTTCTCAAGCTACAATCAGATAGTGATGGCACCTGAAGACCGGGAAAAGACTGCCTTCACCACCCCGTGGGGGACATACTGCTACAGAGTGATGCCGTTTGGGTTGAAGAATGCTGGGGGTACTTATCAACGGGCCGCGACCACAATATTGCATGACATGATCTACAAAGAGGTTGAGGTGTATGTGGACGACATGATTGTCAAGTCCAAAGATAGAGAGGGCCACTACACCGCCTTGCAAAAGTTCTTCCAAAGGATCAGAGAATTCCGGTTGCAGCTGAATCCTCAAAAGTGTACGTTCGGTGTTACAGCGGGAAAAATGCTGGGATTTCTAATTACATAAAGGGGCATCGAAGTCGACCCTTCCAAAATCAAGGCCATCTTAGAAATGCCACCACCAATGACTGAAAAAGAGGCGCGAGGCTTTCTGGGTAAAGTGCAATTCATAAGACGGTTTATCTCAAAATTAACCTTGACTTGTGAACCACTTTTTGGTCTCCTGAAGAAAGGAAAGAAATTCCGATGGGACGGCCGATGCCAAGCTGCTTTTGAACAGATCAAGAAATACTTACAGAACCCACCCGTGTTATCACCGCCAGAACCAGGAAGACCGTTGATATTGTACCTTTCAGTAACTGAGACTACAATGGGCTGCATGCTCGCACAAGAATCAGAGGATAAGGTGGAGAGGGCCATCTACTATCTGAGCAAAAAGATGTTGGATTACGAGACCCGTTACACTCCGCTGGAGAAGGCTTGTTTGGCTTTGGTATGGGCTACCAGGAATCTGCGGCACTACCTGTTAGCTCACTCCGTAATGTTGGTTTCACAACTCGATCCCATCAAATATCTTTTCGAGAAACTGGCACTTACGGGCATGCTAGCTCGTTGGTTGCTGTTGCTCTCCGAATTCGATCTGAAATATGTGACACGCAAGTCAGTAAAGGGGAGGGCAGTAGCAGAATTCCTTGCCGACCACCCGGTTGAAGGGGATGAAGCAGTCAAGTACCTATTACCAGATGAAGCCATTTTGCACATCGAAGATGAAACTTGGACGATGTACTTTGACGGAGTGTCAAATCAGTACGGGTATGGGATATGAGTGTTGCTGGTAGCACCCGACGACTCCCGTATTCCTTTAGCATTCAAACTTCGGTTCAAAGTCTCGAACAATGAAGCAGAATATGAGGCATGCATTGCTAGTCTAGAAGCAGCCCTGGAACTAGGGGCAAAACGGCTGGACGTCATTGGGGACTCGAACCTTGTTGTGTCTCAAGCAAAAGGAGATTGGAAGGTCAAGGAAGAGAAGATGATAATTTACCACCAGACCTTGGATTTGTTAATTCCTCGGTTTGAGAAGCTAAATTTCGCTCATCTAGTAAGAGAGAACAACAAGTTCACAGATTCACTAGCAACTCTATCTTCCATGATAGACATCCCGTCTGGAGTCCGGATGCGTCTAGTCATCATTGATCAGAAGTTTGTGCCAGCATATGAATCAATCGCCGCCATAGATGAGGTTCAGGACGAAAACCCCTGGTATTACGACATTTGGAACTTCTTGGAGAAGGAAATGTATCCACCAGGGGCAAACGCCAAGGATAAAAGGGCAATCAGAAGAATGGCTATTCAGTTCATCATCTGTGGGGGTAAGCTGTATAAGAGAGGTCATCTGGGAATGCATAAGCTGTGTGTAGAAGCTGAGGAATCAAAGCGCCTGATGGAGGCCATCCACAGAGGAGAATGTGGGGCACATATGAATGGGGTAATGCTAGCGCGGAAGATCCTCAGACAGGGTTACTACTGGTCCACCATGGAGGAGGATTGTATCGGCTTTGTTCGGCGATGCCACAAATGCCAGATCCATGCAAATCGCATGAACATTCCGTCGTCGAAGCTGTACAATATGACTTCGCCATGGCCTTTTTCAGTTTGGGGAATCGATGTGATCGGGGCTGTTACTCCGAAGGGGTCGAATGGGCATGAGTTCATCCTGGTCGCGATAGATTACTTTACGAAGTGGGTCAAGGCCCAATCTTATGCAGTGTTGAAGGCTTCACATGTCGCGAAGTTTATCAGAAACAACATCATCTGCCGCTACGGAGTCCCAAACGAGATTATTTCGGACAATGGTTCCCACTTCAAGAAAGAAGTGATTGACTTGTTGGAGAAATACAATGTGGCCTTTCATAAGTCATCCACATACCAGCCGCAAACCAATGGAGTGGTTGAGGCCACCAACAAGAACATCAAGCACATAATGCAGAAGATGGTGAAAACCTATCGGGACTGGCCAGATAAGTTACCTTTTGCTCTGTGGGGCTACCGGACCTTAATCAGAACTTCTACTGGGGCGACTCCGTATTCATTAGTCTATGGGATGGAGGCCGTTCTACCTATCGAGATCGAGGTTCCGTCATTGCGAGTATTGGTTGAGTGTCAAATAGCCGAAGCAGATTGGCAGCAGAGTAGGTTTGAGGAACTCATGCTCTTTGATGAGAGAAGATTGAAGGCACTGTACCATGTTCAAGGTTACCAGCGCAGAATTGCCCGGGCTTTCAACAAGAAGGTTAAGTCCAGGAATCTAAAGGAAGGAGATTTGGTACTCAAGGACAACCGAGCTCCCATCCACTATCCAAGGGGCAAGTTCAGGCCCAATTGGACTGGTCCCTACATCATTAAGTCTATCTGGTCAGGTGGAGCTATGGTTCTGATGGATCTAGATGGCTTAGAGTTCTCACAACCGATCAATATGGACAAGTTGAAGAAATATTACCCTTGAGAGGCTCGCTAGGCCGAAAACCCGAAAGGGCGACCTAGGCAAAACTCAGAGCACGAAAAATTTGAAATTACAAAAACTGAGCTCGCAAGGTTGAAAACCCGCAAAGGGCAGCCTTGGCAAAAGTTAGAGCGTAAAAAGAGAGTGAAAATACTCGAGTGAACCCGAGCCTGAACTACGTAAGGCTTGATTCCCATCTTTGGGATACGTAGGCAACTTCATCCTGAAGTTCAGCCATAAACTTTTCCCCGATCAACATTGTCCATTTGATCATCTCAGTCATCTTTGTCTATCAGCATTCATCATGATCTCCGGTGCAGTGCTATTCAGACTAAGGGTAACTTTCCAGTTGCAGGAGTCCGGGGTTGTGCATCTCAGTGACAAATCTCAGGCGTGTCCAGTTCTGATCCACACCGAAAATAGTTTTGAAAAGTTTTAATAAAAATTGACTTTTTCAAAGTAATCTTTTTACAACTAAGACCATTTCTGGACCAAAACGGGAAAATTTTCAGTACCACAACCTTCAAGTTCATTGATTTCAGGACAGAGTTCTCCCGCTCTTGCATACAAATTGAAGTTGCTTTTTATTACATTCATAAGGAAAACTTGAAAGTACTAATAAAGCAATAAATCTGGGGCATAGTCAAGTCAGGTGTTCCTGCGCCCCCTCCCAGAGCTGGTCGAAGCCTCTGGTGCCAAGTTGGGCCCGAACTGTGCCTCCTCATTAAAGTGCAACTGAAAGTAGGAGCGGGGGCCAAGATGTTCTCTTGTCCTCCATGCTGTCGCATACCGGGCAAGCTGTGCGCCTCGAACCGGGAATGTGGCAGGATACTCTATCCCCTCTGGCAGGCAAGTCTGATCGTGACCAAACTGACGCCGAACCCGAAACGGAAAATAGAAGACATAGTGAGTCAAGCCGATCAACTGAATCCTAGGTTGGTGAGTCATGCTGTAGCTCATTGCCAGTAGATTAAGCCAAGGACATCGCCAAGCAATACGATCTGCGGACAAGCTACACATCCAGTCAAACCACCAATCCTCATCAAGGGCGTCGACTAGGCGTTGTCTGAAGAAGTAACCGCGGGCTGAGTATGCTGGGCAAGAGTCCACAACCTGCAACTTGTCCATCAACCACACCAGGGAAGGGATGAAAAATGAGAGAATAAAGAATAGAGAGGTGTTACGATGAGAGAAAAGTAAGCAAAGGGTTTTGTGAGAAAACCGAGCTTGAGAGCCGAGTGATGTGAGCAGTGCATATGAGAGATTGGGCGGGAAACTTTACCTGCAGTAGTAGTGGACTCCCCGCAAATTTGGTTGTTTCGCGACGATGGAAAGCATCCAAGCCCATCAACGTCTCAGCCAGAGTCATGGCGATGCAACTCTTACCCTCCTTCAAACCTTGGGCAACTTCAATCAATCGGACGCTAGATCCTCCAGAACCCGAGGCAACAAATGGGATAGCATGCACAAACAAAGTGCATGTTGCCGAAAACCTTGCCCATAACGGTCGCCACGGTCGCCGACGTCAGAAAAACGGCAAATCAAACTTGGAATATCCAACATTCCGTTGCAAATCAAAGATCGAGCGTCGGGTATTGAGAGCCCACACATTTGTCCTAAGGCTTGGGCATGGCCAAAACGAAGTTGGGGCAGGATCTCTTCATTACGCTCGGACTCCATTAAAGTTTGAAAATCTTCAAAGGTAGGACATACCTCTTGCCCGCCGAAGCTAAAAACATGTGTCACCGGGTTCCAAAACCTCGCCGCGACATGGAGAAACGGAAGGTGTAGTGGGGTACAGCTCAAGGTGAATAGTGCGTTTATGCCGAAGCCCCAGAAATTCAACTTTTCCAAACCATCCAAGTTGCTAATCCAAGTTGTGAGATTTTGGGCAAGAAGCGCTTCCATTTGGGGCAAATCAGTGTTGAATTAAGAAGAACTACGAAGCTGAGGCCTTTTTGTAAAAGATAAGGTTGAGTGGAGGACAGATGTCAGCATTCTACTGATTCTGGCAATTCATGGCCGGTCGGCCAAATATGGTGCTGACCGGCCACCACTTTTGGCCGATGAATCGAAGCTGCTGGCCGATGGCCATTTCTCACGGCCGATGGCCTTTATCTCTGGCCGGTGGTCTTCCTCCTTGTTCTCTGAGCTGCTTATGCTGAGGATTGGGGAATTTCACCACCTCCAATGCCCTCTGGTGATCGATTCTTGCGGAGTCACGCCTATTTGCTTATCGAGTTGTTGTACATTTGCTTATTGAGTTGTATGTCACTCTCTTCAAGTCTCTAATTTGCTTATCGAGTTGTACTCATGCTTGGTTGGTTATATCGAGTCTTTCTGTTTTGCTAATCGAGTTGTAATTAGTTCACTACCTGATTATTACGATGCGAATGCTTTATTTTCAAACGAATTTTATTCACATTGTTATGTGATTATGTGCGATGCAATGCAAAGGACGTACAAATGCAACACTTTTTGAAAAAAAAAAAAAAAAAAAAGGCAGTTTCATTTCCATCATGTATTTTGCAAACATACATAGTTTCTTTTGAAATAAAATCTGCCTGAGGTAGTGCAATGTGCTTAAACTACCAGTAAAAAGGAAAGTAAAGCAAAAAGAAGGAGCAAGGCAACAAGGTATCAGGGTTGATACCGGTAGCCCCTCCCTCGTGGTCAATACATCTCTCGCGCTCTTGTCTGATCAATTGTATGGCTTGGCACCTTCATTTCTTGAGGCAGTGCAAGGAAGTACACCTTCAGAACATTCATAGACCCCCGGGTTGACCTCAAGTGGTGTCTGCTATGAGCGATGCTCCATACGTACGAGGAATCCCCCCCTCCCGTATCCTTTTTATCTTGTGAACTCCACAAATCACTTCAATTATGCTGCGTTGCAGTACTTTGCGTTTCAATATCATGAATGACTTATCTTTACCATATTTCAAGTTTCTATACACATTACGTGCATGCGTGCATTGCTTTACTTATATGTGTTCAATTTCTCTCATACACATTGCGTGCATGCGTGCATTGCTTTACTTACATGTGTTCAATTCCTCTCATACACATTGCGTGCATGCGTGCATTGCTTTACTTACATGTGTTCAATTCCTCTCATACACATTGCGTGCATGCGTGCATTGTGTGCATGCGTGCATTGCTTTACTTACATGTGTTCAATTCCTCTCATACACATTGCGTGCATGCGTGCATTGCTTTACTTACTTGTGTTCAATTCCTCTCATACACATTGCGTGCATGCGTGCATTGCTTTACTTATATGTGTTCAATTCCTCTCATATACATTGCGTGCATGCATGCATTGCTTTACTTATATGTGTTCAATTCCTCTCATACACATTGCGTGCATGCGTGCATTGCTTTACTTATATGTGTTCAATTCCTCTCATACACATTGCGTGTATACGTGCATTGCTTTACTTATATGTGTTCAAATTTCTTTTATACACATTGCGTGCATACGTGCATTGCTTTACTTATATGTGTTCAAATTTCTCCTATACACATTGCGTGCATACGTGCATTGCTTTACTTACATGTACTCAAATTCCTTCACACACATTATGCACGTTGTCGCGTGTTCTTTACTTACATGAATTGGTGCCTTCACAACATTGTTATGCTTCCCACTTGCTTTGCGTTGTCACGCACTTTCAATTGCATGTTATGCTTCGTTACGACTTTCTTTGCATGATCATAAGTTATGTTTGGCCTTGTGCATCGTTCTTGCATTTTGCCCCTGCCTTTGGGCGCATACCTTGTTTGTCTTGCATGCTTTGTCTAAGTCTTCGGCCTTCTCAAATATGGGTCATCTCTGGGCTTTGACATTCACTCCCGTCATTGTTATGACTTTCGAGTTCTGTCAAAGAGGGGCAACTGTAGACACCCCATTTTTGACCGTCCTCAAGACTTGGACGTCACCGTTTGAACACTCGGTGATCATCCATGTTTGTGTTTCGTTTTGAGTTCCCGGAGGTCTCGGCTACGCGCCTTGCTTCAGGACCTCTCAACTCGACTGTTCTGTGTTTGGTTTTGCCCCAAACACTTGTGTTTTTGCTTCTGAGGGTAGAGAGTAGCTTGTTAGCTAACCCTGGATCCCACCGGCCTTGGCTTGAGACCACCAGCCATGTTTTGAGGCTACCGGCCATTGGTCAATTATACCATTGGCCGGTCGGCACTTAGTGTTACCGGCCGGCCATCTGTTTGGCCGGTGACCTCCTTTTCTGGCCGGTAGCACCTTTTTACCTTTTTCAGGCATGGTGCATGCCAGCTGTGCCAGCTGGAATGCACCAAACCTGCCCCGAGGCATGCATGTGGCTGTTTTGCCCCTTTTGCACCCTTTTGGTCTAGCTTCTTGAGGAAGCTTGACCCTTTGTCAAAGCTTCCTCAAGAAGCTTGCTAGCTGTCCTAGCTTCTTCCAGAAGCCTTGACCTTCTTAGCCCCTTTGCCCCTTTCTCATTTAGCTTCTTTGAGAAGCTTCAAGCTTTGGCATTGCCTATATAAGACCTCCCCCTTCTCCATTGTTAGGGTTAGAACAAAAAACCAGAGCTTATACATATATACATCTGTCATATACTCTCTCTCTCTACATCTCTCTCTCTCTCTCATCCTTTGTGTGTGTTTGGGAGCCCAAAAAGTGTGTTTTGACCTTGGTTTTGCACTAATACACACACCATTACACCATACCTCGATCTTGAGAGGCTTTGAGGGTTTGTTTTTGAGTTTTTGGACTGATTTTGACCAGAGGAAGGTGGCTGGCCTTGCTGTTCATCAAGGGTTCTTCAAGGGTAATCTTTTCACTTTAGATTCCCCAATCTTGCACTAGATTTTTGCCTACCTTGCATACTGATTTAAGCTTTGTGTATAACTAAAAAAAGTCTTATATTTGCATGTTTGAGATACTTCATTAAGGTTGTTTTGGTGTTGGGGGTCGATTTCCCCCTATTAGGCCTTATTTAGCCCTTTTTGTGCCTTCTTTTTGAGCTTTGGTTACCTTTGTGTATTGGCCTTCTCACCACTGAAATCCAGTGGATTTTCAGTGGTGAAAAAAGGGGTTTTGAGGTCTTGCATAGGGAAGGGACACCCCTCTCCCTTTGTCTCTCTTTTGTCCTTGTTTTTGGCTCATAAGGGTAGCATACATGATTAGTTGTTCTTGGCTTCATTTTAGAGGTTTTTGAGTGTTTTTGGGTCATATCATGCCTCTATTTTTGGTCGGATTCATAGCCCCTTGTATGCTTAATATACTTGCTTTGTATTCCCTTATTTGGCCTAGAAATGCATCATGCATGCAACCCACCATGCCCTCATGTTTTGGCCTAACTTTGTGAAGTTCTTAGCCATGTCTTACCATGCTTGAGGTCTGTTGGGTGTTGTTTTTGACCATATTTTCCATGTTGGGTGTAGCCTCTTTGCATTTGGGTTTATGAGCCTTGAAGGTGTGAGTCATAAGCATGTTTTAATCGGGTCATTTCAGTGCTTTGGAATCCTTTCTCATGATATTTCAGTCCCTAATCCATGCTTGTATGCCTACCTTTACCATCTCTTTCATGCCTTGAAGAGTTGGCCTTTATGCCCTAGTCTTAGGTCTATTGGTTTGCATGTTTATTTTGTATGTTAACATCATCATTTTAGTACCTTTGGCCACTGTTTTGGGGTGGGCTGAGGTTTGCCCCTTTCCATTGCATGATCATGTTGCATTGCTTTGATTTCATGTTTGCCTAGTAACGTAATTGCATGCTTGCATATTATTAACTAGTCGCATTCCGTGTCATGGTTTACATAATGAGTTGCATAGCATTACATCTTGTATGTTCGGCATTGCATAACTCATGTTACATAATTGAGCCACATTTGCATACATGCATTGCATTTGTTTTGGTTTGGGGTGTCGAGCCAAACTTGAGGGGTGAGGAGTATTTGTACTTCAAGTGACAAAACACGTCTCAATTCTCAGTCGCCGATGTCTTTGATCTCAATATGATAAGACATTAGCTTTCATTTGATTGTCACATGCATTTACATTGAATAGCAAACTTGGTCTCTTAGGCCATCATGCATAATTGATGACCCGAGAGTCGAGGGCCATGCTCCCTTGAGTCCATTGCATGATAGGGAGTGTGGCCATGCTTACATTTGCTTGAAATTCCATGCCATACACTACTTGTCCTCTGTTGCTGTCGAAACTGATTCTGCAGGAAGTTTTGGCCCGGCCGGCCATCTCTAGTGCCGACCGGCCATCAATGAACGGCCGATAGATCTATCAGTGGCCGGTGGCAATTTCCCATGGCCGGTGGCCATTCCCCCCAGCCGGTGGTGCTTCACAGTGTGTATAGAATCTGTCCTAATACTTGTGCGGTCTTCATAAGAGCTAGGCAGTAAAAATAGAGGCAACAGTGCTATGGCAGTGAGTTTCTGGGCGAGACAGGTCAAGCATGCATCATCCACGCATCCTGAGGCAGGGCTGCGGCCACCTTCCTTCTGCGTTTATTTCGTATTAATTAAGGGTCTGTAATAATTAATTAGCTAGGATAGTTGATTTATTATTTGGCCTGTATATTCTTTCGGTCCCTCCGTGTGGGGGCGTATTGTAATAAGTGTGTGTGTGTGTGTATGTCTTCCAATCCCACGTCTTTCTTCCCTTTTATTTATCCGCTTATGATGGTTAGACTAGGGGCATATTTAAATTAGCATACCTTATGCTATGCATGCGTGCATCCATGCATTCATCTTACATGCACGGGCTCGGTACATCATACTAACTGCACTTGTATTTCAATTCCAAATTGAATACCTGTTAGTTGCAGCATTTCACATGCCATCTTTAGGATAGCCGAGCCTATTATAGTTGCATTTTGCATGCGTTGCATTAGTCATTTTAAAGACTAGGGTCATGCATATGATTACTAACTAGTTTCTATTTTGGCTTGGAGAACTCAGTAAGTTTTTATGCTTCAGCATACCGCATGCGTGTGAGTGTTGCCATAATAGCACGATTACCATAAGGCTAGCTGCTTATGTGATATAAGTGCTTGAATGCCTATGGATGGAGGTTGAATTACCTAAATTGGGATAATGCATTAAGACTATGAGTTTTAAGCCCACTAGATAGTGGCAAAACCATCTTTTCTAAAGCCCACTTGAGGGTGGCAAAACCTACATTTTAGCCTACTCGCAAGTAGCAAATCATTTTCAAAACAAACATGAAATGTTTTGTTCCAATTTGGGCGATTTGGTCTATACTTGTTTGCTGTGTGCATAACATGGTAATTCTAGGCTAATAACCGGAATAAGAACGCATAATGTTTTCAAAACAAGATATCACGGTTAGTAGAGGCCGATCTTCGGATCGGGCGAGAGGGGGTGCTCATAGCTGACCTTCCCCAATCGTACCTAAGTTCCCGAGCCGAGGTAACTTTGGTGATGACGGACACGTGGCCTTTGGCACCGAGTCAGGGTTTCCTAAATTCCCCTATAAAAAATATTTAGGTGGCGACTCTGTATCTGGCAAAGCAGTCCATGTTTGGCACTTCTTTCAAAATCTGTTTTTCTCAAAACGATTTGCCAGATTTGGACTCTTTGGTTCAAGATTAAGAACCGCGACAACAAAATTGAGTCCGAACTGTAGTGAGGTCCCTCGCGGACTTGTTACACATGCATACACACACGCACACTTATTACAACAATACGCCCTCTCGCAGGGGGTCCAAATAAACAAGCCAACTAACTACGCTAATTAAGCTAACTATTACAAACCAACTAATTAACTAATCTAGCTAACTAATTATTACAAACAGAATTGAAACTAGCTATGCTAAGCTAATTAGAATATTACAGAGATGAATTAAATTAGCTAAGCACATTAACTAATTAATTACAAAACTGGTAAATTAACTATCTAAACAAAGCAGTTAAAATGGCCTCGAGAAGAGGGAGAGATGCATGCTCGGTTTGCTTTGCCCGGAAATGCATTGCCTTGCCATAAGTTGTCTCTGTTTGCACTCGCGGTGACCTCAGAGCATCAAACACACTTTCAGGTTGCATCTGCCTCAAAATAGGAGCATTTTGAAAAATTTTGCTGCAAGTGGCCGGCCGGCCACCTTAACTGGTCAGCAAGCTACCTCAACTGGCCGGCCGGCCGCTTCAAGTGGTCGGGAGGCTAGTGCAAGTGGCCGGCCGGCCACTTCCCTTTCCAAAATCTCAATTTTGCTGTAACAGAGATCAACAAAGGCACAACAATGCATTTACAAGGAAATGTGTGTGCAACTGCTCTCCTTATCATTTCTCGAGCTCACAGAAGCGTAATGCTCGATTCTCAAGCCATCAATCACACATCTCAATGCATGATGGCCAAAGAGCCAAACTCGCACAATGTTATTGAATACACAAACAACACATAAGAGCCTCCACCTCTATCATGCATGATCAAGAGGGTTGGCGACCAAGAAATGAACACGTTTCATCACTTTGAGTATGAAACGTACCACATTCCTTGTGTTTGGATTAACGTCTAATCCAAACACAATGCAATGCAAACAACATGCTCATCTTTCAATGCTAAAGTGGCATGCTAAAACAAAAATCTAACACACAAACAACACATGCATGACATGCTAGAAGACTTAGGCATTAAAGCTAATAAAGTACACAACATTAGGACTATGCAATACATTGCTCAATGGACTAAACTAGCCCTAAACAGACCTCATGCATACCAAAACAGTGGCCAAAATGCTCTGAAATGACGGCATGAAAGGCAAGAAAATGATGTTCATGCATTGGCTCATCAACAAGGCATGAGACACAACTCTTAAACACAATTAAAGAGTGATATACATGAGAGTATGGTAAGGCTATATGCTCTGAAATTACATGTTAAATGATGCCATATCACATAAACATCACAAATAAGGCATGCTAGAAGGCCAAAAGCACAAGGCTAGTAAAGAGCACTACACAAGAAGCATGCAATACATAGCCTAAACAACCAAACCAGCTCTGGACAGAGCTCAACCATGCCAAAATAAAGGCCAAAACATGCTGAAATGGTGGCCCAAAATCTTAGACAAGCATGCCTACGTATTGGCTCATAAACAAGGCATAAGGCACAACTCACAAAAGCTATGAAGGAGTGGAATATGTGAGAGTGTGACTACACCATATACACTGAAATCATGTGAGCAATGAGTTTAAGGCATGCAAACAATTCAAGTAAAGCATGCTAGAGACTTGACACTCAAAGCTAGTCATGGCCACTTACACTACAACCCTACAAGGCAAGCCTCACATGGCCAAGACCATTCAAAACAGAGTTAAGGCATGCTAAAATAATGGCAAAAACATGTTGAGATAGAGCCAACACAAGCTAGGATGAGAGGCATAAAGCATGATGCATGTTAGGCCAACAAGTAGGATTACACTACAAGTATAAGATGCAAGCAACCAATGACCAAACCAACCAAAAACAGAGCTATGGAAGGTCCAAAAAGTCAAAAAAAAATGCTTGAGCTAAGTCATAAAAGAGTAGAAAAGCATGCTCACGTATGAGGCCAACAAGGCATACAAGCAAGACAAAAGGAGAGGGGGACCACCCCCTCCTATTTTGGACCACAAGAGCAACTTTTTACTACCAAAATTCCTCTGAGTTTTAGTGGTTAAAAGGCCAAGCGAAGGTCAATACAAAAGCTTAGAGAGTTGGCTCAAAAGGCTTAACAAGCCAAAGAGCAAAAGAGGGGGACCACCCTCCTAACCCCACAAGGTTCAAACCAACACTTTAAAGTCTTAAAAATAGAGTTTTTGAGAGGCTAAAATCAGCCTCAAAATAGCATGCAAAGGTGGTATAACACTTAATCAAAATAAAGCTTAAAAGGGGCTAGTCTTTTACCCTTGAAGAACAATGGCAAGACAAAAACTTCAGCAACAATTTTGGACCAAATCCAATGCTAAGACCTCAAAACAAGCTCCAAGGGACCTCAGCTCCAAAGTGAAGGTGTTTGACTAGGTGTTTGCGTGCAAAAGTATGAAGAAACAACACTTCTAAGCACAATAGCACAATATAGAGAGAGAGTGTGAGAATTCTAGAGAGAGAGGGAGTTTTTAGCTTTAAAAATTTGAACCCTCAATAAGGGGGAAGGACTTCCCCTTATATAGAATTACAAGCTTCAAACTTGTTACCATCTCTCCATACACGTGTATGGAGGATGCATTCTGTGCCTAACAGCTGGCACAACTGGCACCAAAAATATCTGCAAAAGAAGAAAAATGGCCGTAGGCCACTTCAAGTGGCCAACCGACCATTTCCACTAGCCTACCGGCCACTTCAAATGGCCTACAAGAGGGAAAAGTGGCCTACAGCTGCCAAAAGTGGCCGACAGGCCCTCCCCTCCCTCCAGGCAAGGGGTAACAAGGTATGGTCCAAAAACAAACCAAAAAAAAGAGAGCTAAGAGGCCCCAAGACAAGGCACTCAGTCGAAAGCTCCTGAAACTAGCCTACCGGCCACTACAAGTGGCCTACAAGAGGGAAAAGTAGCCTACAGCTACAAAAAGTGGCCTACAGGCCTGTCTCTCCTTCCAGGCAAAGGCACCAAGGTTTGGCCCAAAAACCAAGGCCAAAAAATAAAGTGTTAAGAGGCTCAAAGATAAGGCACTCAGCCGAGACCTTCGGGCGCCCAAACGAGCACAAACATACGTAATCATCAAGTGCACAACTGATGACGTCAAAGTCTTGAGGTTAGTCAAAAATGGGGTATCTATAGGCACCTATTGCTACCGAGTCATACCGTTTGGGCTGAACAATGCTGGGGCAACTTATCAAAGGGCTGCGGCTACCATTCTGCACAACATGATCCACAAAGAGGTTGAGGTATTTGTGGATGATATGATTGTCAAGTCTAAAGAGCGAGAAGGCCACTACTTCGCACTGGAGAAATTCTTTGAGCGGATCAGAGAGTATAGATTGTGGTTGAACCCGCAAAAATACACCTTCGGGGTGACTGTAGGAAAAAGATCACACAGAGGGGAATTGAAATAGATCCCTCCAAAATCAAGGCCATCATAGAAATGCCACCATCGAAGACTGAAAAGAAGGTGCGCGGCTTTCTGGGCAAGCTGGAATTCATAAGACAATTTACCTCAAAATTAACCTTGACTTGTGAACCACTGTTTGGTCTGTTGAAGAAAGGAAAGAAGTTCCAATGGGATGGTTGATGTCAGTTTTCCTTCGAACTGGTCAACCAGTACCTTCAGAATCCACCTATATTGTCGCCACCCGAACTGGGGAAACCATTGATCTTGTATTTGTCGATAATAGATTCGACCTGGGGTGCATGTTAGCGCAAGATTCAAAAGCTAAGGTGGAGAAGGCCATCTACTATCTAAGCAAGAAGATGCTGGATTATGAGACCCGCTACACTCCCCTCGAGAAAGCTTGTTTAGCTTTGGTTTGGGCAATGAGGAAGTTGAGACACTACCTATTAGCTCATTCCGTAATTCTGGTTTTGAGATTACATCCCATCAAATATCTCTTTGACAAACCAGCACTTACGGGTAAGCTAGCTCGTTGGTTGCTTCTTCTCTTCGAGTTTGACCTCAAGTATGTCACACGCAAATCAGTCAAAGGGAGAGCCGTAACAGAATTTCTGGTAGACCACCCAGTAGAAGGAGATGAAACAGTGGAATATTTATTCCCAGATGAAGTCATCCTGCAGATAGAAGAGGAAACATGGACAATGTACTTTGATGGAGCATCAAATCAATATGGTTATGAGATAGGTGCATTACTCATAGCACCCGATGATTCACATATACCTCTAGCCTTCAAACTCCGGTTCAAAGTGTTCAACAATGATGCAAAATATGAGGCATATATTACTGGGTTGGAAGCTACCCTAGAACTAGGGGAAATAAGGTTGGACGTCATCGGAGACTCAAACTTGGTCGTTTCTCAAGCCAACGAAGATTGGTAGGTTAAAGAAGGGAAAATGAAGGTTTATCATTAGGCCCTGGATGTGCTAATTCCAAGGTTTGAAAAAATTGACGTTTACGCATCTGCTAAGAGAAAACAACCGGTTTGTTGATGCGTTGGCAACTCTATCTTCTATGGTGAACATCCCGCTTGGAGTGAAGATGCATCCGATCATTATTGAACAAAGGTATACGCCTGCTTATGACACCATTGCCGCGATAGATAAGATTCAAGATATGAACCCCTGGTATTACGATATTTGGAACTTCTTGGACAAGGAGGTTTCTCCAACAAGGGCAAGTGTCAAGGATAAACAAGGAATACGGTGTATGGCCGTCCAATTTATCATATGCAGAGGTAAACTGTACAAAAGAGGTCATCTGGGAATGCACAAGTCATGTGTCAAAGAAGAGAAATCAAAGCGCCTGATGGAGGTCATCCACGGGGGAGAATGTGAAGCGCACATGAACGGAGTGATGTTAGCCCAAAAAATTCTCAAGCAAGGGTATTATTGGTCTACTATGGAGGAAGACTGCATTAGTTTTGTTCGGCGATGCCACAAATGCAAAATTCATGCTAATCGCATGAATATCCTTTTCGTCTAAGCTTTACAACATGACCTCACCTTGGCCATTCTCCGTCTAGGGGATAAAGTTATCGGCGCAGTTATGCCAAAGGGGTCAAACGGGCATGAGTTCATTTTGGTCGCGATCGACTACTTCACTAAGTGGGTGGAGGCTTAGTCCTATTCCGTGCTAAAAGCGTCGCATGTGGCCAAGTTCATCAAAAACAACATCATCTGTCGGTATGGGGTTTCGAATGAGATTATATCAGATAACGGCTCACACTTCAAGAAAGAGGTGATAGATCTGTTCAAAAAGTATAACGTGGCGTTTCACAAGTCATCAACTTATAGGCCGCAAAATAATGTTGTTGTTGAGGCTACGAACAAGAACATCAAGAAAATTTTGCAGAAGATGATGGAGACTTATAGGGACTGACCAGAGAAACTGCCGTTTGCACTTTGGGGCTATAGAACGTTGATTCAGACATCTACAGGGGTGACTCTCTATTCTCTTGTTTATGGCACAGAAACTGTTCTGCTAATTGAAATTGAAGTACCATCACTACGGGTTATGGCTGAGTGTCAGATAGCAGAGGCCGACTTGCAACAGAGTAGATTTGAGGAGTTAATGTTGTTTGATGAGAGAAGGCTAAAGACATTGTATCATGTCCAAGGCTACCAACGCAGAATTGCTAAGGCTTTTAACAAGAAGGTTAAGTCTAGGAATCTCAAGAAAGGAGATCTGGTGCTCAAAGACAACCGAGCTCCCATCCATGACCTTAGGTGCAAGTTTAGACCCAATTGGACTGGTCTTTACATCATCAAATCTATCTGGTCAGGGGGACCAGTCATTCTCATGGACCTAGATGCCCTGGAATTTTCACAGCCAATCAATATGGACAAGTTGAAGAAATATTACCCCTGAAAGGCTCGCTAGGTTGAAAACCTGAAAGGGCGACCTAGGCAAAAGTTGGAGTATGAAAAAATTAGAAATAAAGAAAAATTGAGCTCGCAAGGTTGAAAACCCTAAAGGGAAACTTTGGCAAAGTTAGTGCGTAAAAAGGAGAGAGTCAATACTCGAGTGAACTCGAACCAAACTACACAAGGCCTGATTTCCATCTTCGGGATACGTAGGCAACTTCATCCTAGAGTTTGATCGTGATTATCTCCAGTTCAACTGTCCTGTTTGATCAGGTCATCTTTGTTCATTATCTGATAGTTTGGTTGTGATCTTCGTTTTGGAAAGAAGAGTTGGTTACAATGCAGAGCAGTAGTGGTATGATTTGCCGATTTGGAACTGTGCATCTTGAGAATTGATTCCATGCATGTTAAGTAGTGATCATTTTTGAAAAGTTTTAATCGAAGTTGATTTTTCTCAAAAATTTACCTTTTACAACATAGACCATTTTTTGGACCAAAAGAATTTTTTTTTTTATGCTCACAACTTCAATTTCATTGATTTCAACATCAGGTATATTCTTCAACTCTCTGATACAAATCAAAGTTGCTCTTACATAAAACTTGAAAAGAAAGGTCAAAACAATAAAACTAGGGGCATAGATGAGTTAGGCATCAATTCTCTTCCTTTTGTTCGCACCCGTGGAAGTCTCTATAGCCAAAGTCGGCCCAATATGTTCCTCCTCGAGCCAAGCCAAGCACTCACTAGGAAGGATGTAACCGAAATTCAAGGCAGGGTCCAGAAGCTCTCTTGTTCTCCAAGCAGTGAGGTACTGAGTCGAGTTTGAAGCACGAACGAGGAATGGAGCCGGGTATTTTAATTCCTCACCTAGACAAATCTGATTATGTCCAAACTGACGTTTGAACCAGAAGGGGAAGTAGAACACGCAGTGTATCAGACTAATCAACTGTATGCCGGCTAATGTGTTATGTTGTAACTCATTTAGGCCAAATCAAGCCAGGGGCAACGCCAAGCTATGTCAGCTGTGGATCGGCTATGCATCCAGTCATACCACGACCCTTCTGATAGAAAATCGACTAATCGTTGGTGAAAGAAGTAAGCTCAAGCCGAGTACTCAGGGCAAGGGTCTACTACTTTTAGTTTATCCATCAACCATACCTGGGGAGAGATGCAAAATCAAAGAGATTAAAGAATACAGAGGTGTATGTTGAGAGAAAAATAAAGAAGATGTTTTGAGAGAAAAACAAAGCTTGAGTGTTGAGTGACATTAGAATCATAAATCAGAAGGGTGGGAAATCATACCTGGTGAAGTAGCGGACTCCCTGCAAACTTGGTGGTTTCTCGTCGATGGACAGCATCCAGGCCCATCAAGGTTTCGGCCAACGCCAAACCAATACAACTCTTACCTTCTTTCAAGCATTGGGCCACTTCGATCAACTGGATATTGGCTCCGCCAAAACTAGGGGCAATTAGGAATTACGCAAGTAGGCATAAACAAAGAGCATGTTGTCGGTGGCTACGCCAAAGAAGGTCACTCCTATCTCTAATAGCGGAAAATCGATGAACTAAACCAGGGATGTCCAGCTCCCCATCATATGCCAAAGACCGAGCCTCGTGCACTGATAATCCACACATCCGCCCCAAAGCTTAGGCATGGCCAAAATGGGGTTGAGGCATGATTTCTTCGACGCGTCGAGATTCCATCAATGCTTGAAATTCCTCGAGTGTTGGACACATCTCTTATGATCCAAAGTGAAATACATGTGTGACCGGGTTCCAACATCGAACTGCAGTGTGGAGGAATGGAAAACAAAGCGAAGTACGACTCAAATGAAAAAAGGGCGCTTAAGCCGAAATCGCAAAAATTGACCTTTTTCGAGCCATCCAAAGTGGCTATCTAGTCTCGAGTCAATTGATGAGCGATATCTCCATCTTGAGAGTAAAATATAAAAGACTTATGCGTCTGCCAGAAAAACAGCATGATGGTACTATTTATAGAGTCTGAGAAGGAGTTGTGCATGACAATTGGATAGTACTAACCGAGATCACACTGATAGCCGGCCGTGCATTAGTGATGGTCGGCCAGGTCTTGGTGCTGGTCCAGTTTAGTGTAGTTGCAGCAGAAGCTAGTCTTTGTTCGAGTGGACCACGACTGTACTTTTGAGTCTTGTTTTGTTTGTACCAAGTGTTTTTTAGCTTTTTCGAGTTGTTTTCATTTCTTTTTTCTATTATCAAGTTATATTGTACATTTTGACTGATTGTAAGTCATTATCCAATTCATGATTCAATTCAAGAACAAAGCATTCACAGATCCAAGGGTTACAATGCAAGGGTTACACCGTTCATCACATGCAAATGCCAATCATCATATTGTGCAAGGAAATCATTCAAAAACTTGTTTTTATAACTGGTGGGACCAACCCCGGTCATTGCTTTACAAAGCAAAAATAAAAATAATAATAATAACAAAACAAAAGTCTTCAAAAACAAAAAGTTTGTCTGAAGCTAGTGTTTAAACTACAAAGCAAAAATAAGAAACAAAAACAAAATAGCAAATTAGCATCATCACCAGTAGCCCATCCTCGCCCTCTTCCTCCTCGGCTGTGGAGGAGGTGCATCGTTGTTATCACTAGGGCTGTTAGACTGTAAGTCGACCTCCTCTCCCTTGTTCTTGGGGGTCGTGGACCCGTCAAAAGATTCCTCGGAAGGCGAGCGCTACCTCACTTGACCTCTCCCCCGATCGGCTTCTCCGTGGCCCCTTCATCGGCCCCGTCTCTACCTACTAGCTGCGAAAGGTCCTGCAGGCACTGCTGGCGCCGACTCAAGCTAAAAAGAGGATAGATATCAATATGAATTAATAGAAGATGGCAACAATAGTAAACCAAAGATAGAATGTACCTCGATCCCATGAATGACCAATACGATCTGCCTCCTCCGTACCATAAGGAGCAATCTGTCGATCGTTCGGAGGAGCTCGTCATCGAATGCTCAGAGTATCTGTAGGAATAGAATTTGAGAAAAGTAGACAGAAGTAACAGAGAACAATGAACATAAATGGTAGCAAATAAAACAAGATAAAGTACAGTGAGTAGAAACACAAGGAGATGTGTACCTGCTCAATGCTAGGTACAAATGCCAGCCTGCGGTCCCTCTCCTCAATATGCTCAAGTGGGATCTACTTGACCACTTTATCTGGACGCATATACACGATCTCAGTAGGAATCATTGGAAACCCAGGAATGGGAGCAATGGCAGGGGCACCTCCAATATGGGCCTCACCAGCTGCAGTAGCAGCAACAATAACCTCCAGAACAGCACGGGCCATGCCCGAGGTAAGAGGTGCCATCACCTGAGTGTGTAAGAAAGTAGTGAAGTTGCCAGGCTCATGATGTCGATCGCCGTCCTCACCTAACATTAGGAGGTTGATCTGAGGACCGTTCTGTAGCTTATCAACTACCCTCATAATCGCGGGAGGGTGATGTGGGATGTCTAGATCTGCTACCCCGCATGTCTGGCCGATAAACCTCTTCCCCAGATAGTAAGCTCGGCCGAATGGACCATTGAATAGAATCCGCAGGATGGAGGCATGCCATGCTGCAGTGTACACTACCCTCGAAGCCTGGGGAATACCCGCCCAAGGGTGTGTAGCTCGACTTTTCTGCACCCCCTTTTGGAAGACGAATCGATCCTACAGTGTCGGATTCTCGTGGTTCTGAATTTGATTTCACAAGTGCAATGTGA
>JAXFYN010000146.1:420984-489035 GCA_036172215.1 Camellia granthamiana
GATTACTCGGGAGAGGCCGAGGCTCAAGAGGTTTGAGATGACCTTTTTTAGTGAGGATTCGAAGAGCCTTGGACAAAGGCATGTAGAGGGGATGAAAGACACTGTGACCTCGGGGCAGATACTTCGAAGTCTGTAGACCTTTGCTGGACGCACTAGCAAAAGGATCAGCAAGTGCTGCCTTGGCTCTCTGATCTTTTCCAGGTACAGGATTAGGATTGGAAGGAACTGTTCTGGTATGACGGTCCCTATCCCGATTTTTCCTTTGGCTTGAACTGCTCCCGGTCTAAGTAGGGAAAATGTCATCTGCGGTCTTAGCCACAACTGCAAGTACTTGTTGCTTATTCAACCCGCCGGCTTTCAGAGCCTCAACAGCTGCTGGAGTTGTTCATAGGGATCTGCGTCTGCCTTCATCTTGTTCTTTCCACTAGCCTCAGCTTGGTGAAAGGTTTGGGTTGCTACTTCAGTGCGAAGCCCTGTCGTCGTTGACATGTCATTGCCGGAGCTTGAGACAGCTTCAGGTTGGCTGAGCTCAATTACAATTCGCCCCAGTAGCGGGGGCTCTAGTGGCATGAAGTTCCCGGCATACGGTGTGGTTGGTGGCGGAGCCGACATTCCATAGGCCAGATCAGCCATAGATCTTTGAAGGTCGCCAATCAGTCCCATCAGCTCAAATGTGGTGGCTTCACGGGCTTGAAACAATTGGGGTTCCCAGATCGGGCGCGCGGCAGGTGACTTGGGTGGGTGTGGCACTTCAACGTCGGTCTCACCTTGCAAGATGATTCTTTGGTTTAATGCGGCTGCCATAACCATAATTTCCTCTGAATTTTGTGCCATCATAAATCCGCTAAACTGAACGGAGGTGATGTGACCGGTGACTGACGGATCAGATGTCTGCCTTGCTTCAGCGAAGGAGAACACTGGCTATTCTGAACTAAATCTCTGAAACCCCCCCCCTAAAAGAGAAAACAGGCAGCATCTCAGCCTAATTTCACTCGAACAGACATAAGCATAGCTGAATAACTGTATTCGACCTTTGATCACTGTTCCCAAATTACTGTCCCAAAATTGAATCTGATGCCTGCAGATATAACTGATTCTCAAAACACTGATGCCCGCAGGCCTGATACCCAGACTTGCAAACCGATATATGTATACCTGTAGAGGTCAACTCAAAAAGCACATAGCAAGTAAGAGCTAAAACACCCCTATGTTGGGGTAGGGTTTCCTTGTCCTATTTTGTCAAGAGCTAGGGTTTCACTACGCACACAGTGGTTTTCAAACAACCTACCATCGGGTAAGCAACCTGTCCAAGATTTGGAATAGTCGCTATGGATTCCGAATATGCACTGGGTCGAATGGCCAAAAGGGGTGCCCCGGTAAAAACTGGGGTTTGTGTTCCCGTCGTGGCAGAGCCCGCAACCGATCAGCCTTATGGTACGCTTCTCAAAGCGGGCCTTCGGCAAACCATTCGGGAATAGCATATGGCAAACACGGTGTCCTAGCCGCACCAATGCACATGCAATGCAAAGAAACACATAAGTGTAATTAAAACAAGATATCGTCAGTTCAAGTCAAGTTCTCTAACTCCCCAGTAGAGTCGCCAGAAACTGTGGACGCGCTTCGAGGGCCTTGCTTACCACAGTTCAGACTCAAATTGTCACGGTTCTTAATCTGATCTCACAATGTGCAATGTGAGATTGATAAATCACCAAAGAGTCCAAATCCTGCAAAACTTGGTTGGAAACTCTTGAATAAAGAGGATAGTTTATGGTGTAATGTCCTTAGAAACAAGTATTTGAAGAACACTCACCTCTATCACTGGCCCAAAGGGAAGAAGGCTTCCTTTGTGTGGAGAAGTATCCTTCAAAGCAGACATATCCTTAGAAAATGGGTGAAGTGGAAAATTGGCACTGGTGCTTTGGTTGATGTTTGGAAAGATTGGTGGTGTGGGGACAAATCATTTGAGGATGAAATGTCTGCCATACACCAATCTAACCATACACTTACTGAGAATTTTGGCTCTATGGCCGAAATTGTTAATCATCAAGGAGGGTGGGATGTGGACAAAATTTCTTGGTTGTTCCCTCATAATATTGCCACTCTTATTTTGAAAACTCAACCTCCTACTTATACTATCCCAGATAGTCCAACTTGGAAAGGAACTCAATATGGAGAGTTTCTTGTGGCATCTGCCTATGATTTAATCACTTGTAATCAAAGATGTGAAGAACACTGGAACTAAATATGGAAAGTGAGACTGCCTCAAAAACTTAAATGTTTTATGTGGCTGGTCTTGCATGGAAAATTACTCACAAACCAAATGAGAATGAAAAGAGGTCTCACATTTGACCCAAACTATTCTTGCTACTAGGGGATGGAGGACATACAACACCTATTTAGAGACTGCTACAAAGCTAAAGCCATATGGCTGGCTTTATGTGGTAGCCAGTGGTACAGGGACATGCACAAAAAGAATTGGACTGAGTGGCTTCTTTCAAATTCTAAAAATAAAAAACTTTTTAATGATCATGCCACATGGTCCTCTGTGTTCATTGTGACATTATGGAAAATTTGGAAGAATAGGAATTCATTCATATTTGACAACTTATCATTTACTTCCCAAGAGAGTGTCAAATTTATTCTTGATTATTCTAGGGATATTGACTTGGCTTTTAATGCTTCTATTACCACCCTAAGGCCTGCACTTCGATTGATTAATTGGGTTTTACCATCTGTAGAAAAAACCAAACTAAATATTGATGGTAACAGAAGAATGAGAGTTGGCGGAGGCAAGGGCAGACCCAGGATTCATCGATGGGGTGGGCTAATATTAAGGTAAAATTACACAATATATTTTAAGTATAACCACATAAGAAAAAAGAGAATTTAATAATATAATCTAAATTAATATCTAAATTTATTGAGTAGAAACAATCTAATTAAGTTGTACTCGACGAGTCTCTAAATATTCGAATTCATCAATTACAAAATCTAGATCAATTTTCAATGTAAGGTCTTATTCAAAGTAGAGAGACAAGCAATCGGCAAGAAACTCATCTCCCGTTGAATTGCGAATGACAGTTTTAACATATTTCAGAGTTAAAAATAGAACATTGAACAAGGCTGCATCATAAAAAAACTAAGAGTAATATAATATTTGTTGCATAAAGACAAAATTTTAAAACCATTGTTAATCAATTCCATTCTCAACCAACGAAATAAAATAATTGGTTAATTACATTTACAAAAATGTTAGGAAAGTGGAGTTGCTGTAGGCTATTAGAGACAACGGAGAAGACGAAGTGAGGGCTACTTCCTATCTATTGAAAGATGTGAGGATTGTTTTGGAAGATTTGTTCTTTAAACAAATACAAACCTATTGGCCTGCCTATCTATTTTTTTGGGGTAAGTACTGGGTAGCTATTGGGCTGCCTATTTAAAAAACAAACAAAAAAACTATTGACCCTTATTTGGGACTAGGCTGGGAGAGGTTGGGTGGGAAAAAAAATTTCTATAGATTTTTTAAATTTTGGGCTAGGCTGCAGCCACCTATGCCCAGCCCTAGATCCGCCCTTGGGCGGAGGCTTTGGAGGAGTGTTCCGGGATGAAAGAGGTAGCTGGATTTGTGGCTACTATGGCAAGATTGATAGTGGCACCAGTTTGGAGGCTGAGTTGTGGGCTCTTTACAAGGGACTGATGGTGATTCTGCAGAAGGGGATGGATGGGGTTATCATTGAAACTGATGCACAACAGGTGGTGCAACTAATAGAAGAAGACGCCACTAACAAATTCCCAATCAAAGGGCTACTAGAGGATGCCAAAATTATTTTCAGGGGCTGTGAATGTAACCATACAACATGTGTACAAAGAAGGGAATTTGTGTGCAGATGCTTTGGCGAAATTAGGAGCCGCACAGCCTGAAGAAATGCTGGTGGTGAATGAACCACCAGTAGAGATTAGGAGCTACCTGGTAGCTGACATGATAGGGCTCTCTTGTGAAAGAGCCTAGTTTTGCTTTTCTTTTCTGCTGTACCAAAAAAATATATATATATATATGTATATGGGTGTACCTATGTAGAGTAATGTTAGAGATTATAAAATGTTTTATGAAGATTTTTTATTTTTTTTATTAGTGTGTGGGGTTTTATTATATGTGTTATTGAAGGTTAGAGAATTTTCATAAAATTTTTCATGATATTTTTTTTTCATAATTCCTACCATTACTCACTGTAACATACAAGAGCTTTAAGGTTTAATTTTTTTTTTTTTTTGAAGTAAAAATTCTTTTGTAAAAAATAAATGAAAATCAATTCCTGTTGTCTTGAAAATAGTTGCTAAAATATCGTCTTTAAAAAAAAAAGAAAAAAAAAGGGACTTTTAGGAACAAATGAAGATGCTAATAAATAGATAAAAAAAAATGAAAATGTTATTAACAAATGAAAATGTTGTTAGTTACATGAGACTTATGGTATAGTTGTGGATCTATCATTTTAAAACCAAAAAAATCAAATCGAATCGATCGATATGTTTCTTAATATAAATGATATGACTGACACCTCATTTTGGTAAATGATTCCATATAAAAAATTTAGTAAAAAGTATTTTTTGTTCAAACAATATATGCATCCAGATTAATATAGATAAAAAATGATGGAATAGAGTTGTGAGCCAATCACTTCATACTTACGTGTAGGTCCTAATAAATAGACTAATTGTCTAATAGGTCCTATGAGAAAAATTTGTCATAAAAAAGGTCATTAATTGTAAGTCTTAGTGACAATTCATAAAAATTATGACAAAAAAAGTCACTAATGTCAATTTTTAGCGACATATAAAAAATTGTCACAAAAAAATTATTTTTAGCAACAATTTTACTAAGACTTATTTTCAATACAACTTGATGGGAATTAAGTTCAACTATTAGGACCTATTAGTGGTTTCCCATTTATAAAACTCATCAATAAGATCAAGTCCAACTATTAGGACCTATTGTTGGTTTATCCATTTATAAAACTCATCAATAAGTTTTTTAATGTTAAAAATGTCACTAACACATTATTATGATGAATAATTCTACATAAATTTTAAAAGAAAAGTCTTTTCCATCCAACATGGTACATGAAAAAACAACAATTAATGTTCCCAAAGAGCCATCAGGAGGAGGAAAATTGGAAAACAAGTAAAAATTACCTACATTCCCTTCATGTTAACTTGTGCTGCAAAAGTGTGATGGGTATTATCTGTCAGTTAACCAAAGAATGCATTTTCTATTCCAAAATTTTCCATCATACAAAGTGGAATATTGAAAAATCAATGAGAATTTATTCCATATATTTATGGGCATGACTAAGTGGTACCACTATTGGAAAATCTACTTTTAGCGGCGTTTTAGTATTAAAAATATCGCTAATTCTTTTTGTGACGTTTAATACCAAACGCCGACAATGCGACCGTCGCTATAACTTTATGGCATTTGAAAAACGTCGTTATATTAGTATAGGAGACGTTTTTAAAAACACCGCCAAATGTCCTACCCTAACGGTACTATGATGTCACTATGATATTTAGCGACGTTTTTGAAATGCCATCATATCTTTTTTTAAAATCTAACCGTTAGATTCAAGGATTAGGCGGCATTTTGAGAAACACCGTGATATCCTTCATTTTTTGTTTTTCCCTTTTTGCACTAATTTTATATGATTGAACTAAAAAAATACTTGTAATAAAACTACATAGCACTAATATGAAATAATAACTCCCATTCAAATAGCAAATGCAACATTAATTCACTTTCCCTTTCAATATATTCAATCACCATTACCCATAAAATAACATATCCACAAATAATATTTTAACATTACCCACAAAATACATTAGACATGTGTCCATTGTTTGCTTCCCAATGTCCTAAAGGGTTGTGAACTCCATGAGCTTCTTGCTTGTTCACCATGACCTTATCTACCTACTCACCTAAGCCCATTTCTCTATCGTCCTCCCCCATAATTCTGACCAGGACTAATGACAGGAGGCCAGGGAGATGAACTTCCTAATAGCTCATCAAGATCGAAACTCGGCCTCTTTTGCCTCAATCTTGAGTTGTTTCGTACCTACAAAAAAAAATTACATGATATATGACCCTCTAGATCTACAAATATCAGAATTAAAATGGCTAAATAGAAAAACGAGGAAAATAACTAGAAGACTACATGAGAATTAATGATTATATAGCTACCCTCATCCGATCTAACTAAAGAATTTTCATGATTGTTACACAAAAATATGATAATAATAATTGTAAAAACTTCGCATTTTCAATGATATTTCACAATGGTTAAAAACAGGGTGGTTTATCTGGGCAGTCATAGAAATAGATTTTCAATGAAAGTACTACTTGGACATATATTTTAAATTTTAAAATTAGTAGATACAATCAAATACTTTTGCACAGTAATGTTTATTCTATTATTGGAAAATTAGTATTCTGCCAAATAATATACAGTAAAGATGTTAATATTCAAATTCAACATGCAAGATCAATAAGAGAATGATATGTGATAATACAGTGTGTTCCAGAAGGAACAGGTCGGACTGATCCATGCTTCCCAAACTGGTGTCTAAGGTACCAAGCCCACAGAGAGACCTGCACAAGAGTTCAACGGGGAACGAGAAGTCCCCCAGCGAACCCTCCGATGAGCAAGTTAGAAAGAAAAATGGAATGTAGAGATAGATTAGTGATAGAAAAGCTTAACCTTCTCCTTATCTTCGATGCCTGCTTATATCCTCTGCTAATCATTTTGTTGTCCCTTCCGACCTGTCACCTTGGCCGAAAGTCTATGCTCTAGCTTACCTTGTTCATGGTGAGGCCGTTCTGTCCCGACGGGGAGGGGTTATCGCAATAAATGCTGTAAGAAACTCCGTTAATGGCTGATGTGTAGTGCAATAACTTTGTAGGATCTTTGTCTGCTTATGTGGCTTGTTCTTTTCTTGCCATGTGTTTAGATGTCATTGGTTTTTAATGCCATGTTGAGCTCCAGCAACGTTGGGCTTTAGTATTTGAATTATGTATTGGGCCCTAAGTGGTGGGCTATACCCTTTATGGGCTTACCCATATCAGTAGTCCCCCATTCCCAAGTGCAGCTTTAGTCCAACGAAGGGAATAAAGAAGAAAATAGTAGTTGTGAGAGATCGACGGGGCGAAAACCGACCAAAAGGTGGCTCGACAGCGGGGGGTGATCGAGCGGACGGACCGACTGTAAGGAGGGCCGACCGCAAAGGGTGACCGAGGGGAGGGACCAACCGTGAGGAGGGCTGACCGTGAAGGGTGACCGAGGGGAGGGACTGACCGTGAGGAGGGCCGACTGTGAAGGGTGACCGAGGGGAGGGACTGACCGTGAAGAGGGCCGACCATGAAGGGTGACCGAGGGGAGGGACCGACCGTGAGGAGGGCCGACCGCGAAGGGTGAGTGGTGGTGCGCGGGGCTCGAGGGACGACGGGGCACGTGGTGAAGTGAAGTGGAATAGACAGGGAAGGGGAAAGGGGCAGTGGATCGTTGTCGTACACGTGGCGGAATCCCGTAATGGGGGAGGTTAGGCGTTGGGCAAGAAACGAAGGGGTAGGTTAACATAGGGCGTTGAAAAGGCGGTTTTGGTAGATTTTTGAAAATTTTCAAACTGACAAAATTTAATCGTGACCCTTGGAATACAGGCAAGCCTTGGGCTTTTGGTGTTATCCGCTTTACCTATCTTTTTGCAAAAAACCAAAACGTTCCAGAAGTAAACTCTTTTGTGTCGAGTGATACACCTTTGTAATATTTTGTGAACTATCTTGTACCAGCGTCTGAAGCTATGCGCAGGCATACCAGAGAGATGGCTTAAGAGGATGTGCCCACCATGAGACTAGATGCGTTGGGGGGGACGACGACGCGGTGGATTTGGCAGAGCAATACAGAATGGAGAAGCGAGTAGGAAGTGAGGGGGAGTCAGCAGGGTGACCTCGCTCGTCCACACTGATAGCGGCGGTGAAGCCAATCAGTCAAGTAAAGCCAGACCACTAGCACACGAAGGCCAACAAATCGACCTTTACAGCGGAGGAGTTGGAGGAGATGTGCGAGAAGCATCAGATTCCCGCGGTGATAGAGTTGAAATTGCCGACGGCGAAAGAGAGGCCATCTGACGCCCGACCGGGAGAGTTTGCCCTCTACGAAGAGGCGTTAAAGGGGGGGTTAAGGTTGCCACTTCCTGGGATAGTAGTGGAGATGTTGAATCGGCTGGAGGTGGCTCCGGGCCAACTGATGCCCAATGGGTGAAAGATTTTATTGGCCTGTGCAAGTGTGTGGCTGCGGGCGAACGAGGGGGCTGCAATGATGGTGGACGAGTTTTTTGCATGCTACAAGGCTTCGGGCCAGCAAGAGACTTGGGTCACTCTACAAGCAGCGGTAGGGAAGGGTCTGGTGGTGGGTTGCCGTCGTCAGTGAAGGGGTGGAGGCTGCGGTGGTTCTATGTGTCCGCTAACGGGGGAGTAGGAGTGCACACGGTGTGGAGGGTGCCAACCAAGTCAGTTGAGCCAAGGTTGGAGGCGGAGGCGGAGGCAGAGGAGAGGGTGAAAAAGGTGAAGGCATGGAGGGAGAAGGAGGGCGCCAAGTGGAACGACCTCGTTCAGCCCTTAGCCTTGTTTGCCTCAAGGCTGGGCCCTTAGCTGATCGGTGGAGATCTTGCGCCAGTAGAACTAGAGACAAGGAGGAAGAGGCAAGAGGCGGAGGACAGAACCACCTTCGCCAAGGCCGATCAGTACAAAGTGGCAAAGTTAGGCCTCCCACCCAAACCGATCGTGAGGGAACGAGTCCGGCCGCGCCCCAAGCCGCTGTGGGAGAAGGACCTGAGTAGTTTTGAGCCACGACCACCTCCAGTGGATCCTCTGAAGGAAAAGAACAAAAAAGAGGTGGAGGCTGTGTTGAAGAAGAAGAAGAGAGTAAAGGAAAGGGAGGAAGGGCCAGTCTTGAAGAGGATGAAGGAGGGGATGGCAGAGGAGACCCCTGAAGTGGAGTTGGAGGGAGTAGTGAAGGAGATGGGAAGTGCCCTAGGCCCCGAAACACAAGTGGAAAGTGGGCCGACTGACCCTGAGCAAGGGACAGAGCAACAGCCCAAGGGGAGTCCTGTGCCTTAAGGGGAAGAAGAGAGGGCCAAGTTGAAGACTGCCATTTACCACGCTCCAGCAGCGTCCGGGCGACTGGAGGGAGAAGGAGGTGAAACTAGGACTGTTGCAGATCGACTCTTAGGAGTAGTAAAGGACGTGGCCGTGCGTTTGATGGCAAGTTTCACAGAGTTCGAACTGCTAAGGGGGCTGTGCTCAGCCCAGATGGAGGCGATGGCCTTAGCAGGAGCCTTACTGAATAAAGCGGCGTGCGCAAAAGGCCAACTTATGCCACTGAAGGCAAAGCTAGAGGAGGTGGAGGCCCATCTTGAAAGTTTGTTCACTTGGTGTATCTATCACACTTTGTTCACTTAGTGTATCTATCACACTTTGTTCACTTAGTGTATCTATCACACACGTTCACTCAGTGTATCTATCACACTATGTTCACTTAGTGTATCTATCACACTTTGCTCACTTAGTGTATCTATCACACTTTGCTCACTTTGCTCACTTTGTGTATCTATCACACTTTGTTTGCTTCGTGTATCTATCACACTTTGCTCACTTTGCTCACTTAGTGTATCTATCACACATGCTCACTTTGTGTATCTATCACACATGCTCACTTTGTGTGTCTATCACACACGTTCGCTTTGTGTATCTATCACACATGTTTGCTTTGTGTATTTATCATACATGCTCACTTTGTGTATCTATCACACACGCTCACTTTGTGTATCTATCACACATATTCGCTTTGTGTATCTATCACACATGTTCGCTTTATGTATCTATCACACATGTTCGCTTTGTGTATCTATCACACATGCTCACTTTGTGTATCTATCACACATGTTCACTTCGTGTATCTATCACACGTTCGCTAAGATTGCATAATTCTCTTACATCCTTTCTGCATGAGATGTGGTTTAGTTTATGTTTACGTGCTTATGTGCGAGTTTGTTGTAGCATTTCTTTGCATAACATTTGCATCTAGATGATTTATTACAGCCCTCTTTGCATAATCAAAAGTTATGCACTTGCATCATGCATGTCATTTGCATTTTGCCCTGGCCTGCGGTGCATCTATATTGTTATTTTGTTTGTTTGTCCAAGTCTTCGGCCTTGTCAAAAATGGGTCGTCTCTGGGTTTTGACATTCACTCACGTCATTTCATGACTCTGAGCGCTGTCAAAGAGGGGCAACTATGGACACCCCATTTTTGACCGCCCTTAAGACTTGGGCGCTACTGATGGTTTACTTGGTTATGAAAGTTGTGCAGTGCAAGGGTTCGATTTTTTCGGCAAGGAGAGAGTCAAATCCCAACTTCATACCCCTTTTGGACTAAAATGATCTTGATCAAAAGATTTTAGACCTTGAAACCCTCTCTTTCAAAATAGCTTTTGAAAAAGTTCCTACGATGTTCTGACGCTCGCATTTTGTTAAATGACGCGTTTTTCGGTAAACCGAGCAAGGACAAAGTGAAAATGAATGAGAGAGATGAACTCTTATGAAAAATCTTTCAAAACACCTTTTTTAGGGGTTTGGAGTTGAAGAAAAGAGGAGAGGAGAGAAGAAAACAAGTTGGAGAAGAAGTTCGGCATGAATCCTAGTAGGATTGAAACTGAGCAGTCTTCACTCAAATGAGCATAACTTTTTTCACAATTGGAATTTTGAGGTCAGGTTTTCACCATTGAAAAGAAGACTTCTAGGGCTTCAATTTAGGCTCAAGAATGACCAGCAAAGGAGTCCAAATGAAGGAGATATTCCCATCTGAAGTTGGGCCCAAAAAGTAGATTTTTATGTCCAACCAAAGGTGGAAGTTTATGACCATGAATGGGATTTTTTGTCCATGTGCCGGCCATGAATGGCCAAGGCCAGCCCCCTTCTGTCTAATGGTGTCCCATGCCGGCTAACAAGGGTCAAGAGCCGGCCATCAATGGTCATGTGCCAGCCATTGATGGCAGAAAGCAGTTTTTGCCAAATATTTTGCTCCATCTTGTTACAGCTGTCTCTCTTGAGATATTTTCGACCTAAAGCTTGTATTTTGCTCTACATTGAAGCCTTATATCTCATGTTCAAGGGTTAGAACATTTTAGGACGAGCTTTGGGAGCCTCTCTCTCAACAAACCTCTCTCTAGATTCCTCTCTCTCTAAAGCTTTTGTGCTTGAAGCATGCATACAACAATCTTCAACCTATCAACCCTTACCAAGAGTGGATCATCTATGGGCTGAGGTAGCTTGGGACTTTTTTTGAGCTCCAAAAGGTGGTTTTGGCTCAAGAAAAGTGGCTGTTTTTGTGTTGTGCTTCAAGGGTGAGCATCTCCCTCTTTTAAGCTTATTTTTGTACACAATCTTGGCCACCTTTGCATGCTGATTTTGGCCTAGTTGTCAACTACAAAAACCTCTTTATTTAAGTGTTTAAAATGATGGTTTGAGGCCTCTTTGAAGTTACGGGTAGTCCACCCTCCTTTGTTGCTTATATGCTAAGTGTTGAGCCATCTTTTAAAGCATTTCAAACAATCTCTTTTTGGCCTTAAAACCACTGAATTTCAGAGGAATTTCAGTGGTGGAAAGCTTGTTTTGAGGCCCAAAATTGGAGGGGATGGCCTCCCCTCCTCGTCTCTCTATGTCATGCCTTGTTAGCCTTACAAAGTAGCATGTTTTTATGGCTTGTCTTAGCTTAGTTTGAGCATGTTTTTGGCTATATTTTAATATGTTTAAACTCTGTTTTTGGCTGGTTTGGCCACTCATTGCTTGCATCTTGCACTTGTAGTGTAAATCTTGCTTACTAGCTTAACATACTTGATGTTTTGGCTATACTCCAGCATGTTTTGGCTCATGTTTTGCCATGCTTAAACTTTGTTTTAAGTGGTCTTGGCCATGTGAGGCTTGTTTTGTATGGTTGTAGTGTAAAGGCCCTTGACTAGCTTTGAGTTTCAAAGTCTCTTGCATGCTTTATTTGAGGTGTTTGTATGCCTTAGCCACATTTCTCACATGATTTCAGTGTATATAGCATAGTCACACTCTCACATGTTCCACTCTTTCAATGCTTTTGAGGGATGTGCCTTATGTCTTGTTTGTGAGCCAATACGTATGCATGCTTGTCTAAGCTTTTGGGCTATCATTTCAGCATGTTTTAGCCTTTGATTTGGCATGGTTGAGCTCTGTCTAGAGCTGGTTTGGTTGTTTGGGCTATGTATTGCATACTTCTTGTGTAGTGCTCTTTACTAGCCATGTGCTTTAGGTCTTCTAGCATGCCTTATTTGTGATGTTTATGTGATATGGCATCATTTAACACATAATTTCAGAGCATATAGCCTTGTTATACTCTCATGTTTATCACTCTTTAATTGTGTTTGAGAGTTGAGCAATATGCCTTGTTTGTGAGCCAATGCATGAACATCATTCTCTTGCCTTTCATGCTATCATTTCAGATCATCTTGGCCACTGTTTTGGCATGCATGAGGTCTGTTTGGGGTTGGTTTAGTCCATTGAGCATTGTATTGCATGGTCCTAGTGTTGTATCCTTCACTAGTTTTAATGCTTAAGTCTCTTAACATGTTGTGCATACGTTGTTTGCATGTTAGAGTCTTGCATTTCATGCCACGATGAGCATGTTGTTTGCATTGCATCGTGTTCAACCGGAGGTTATGTTGAACACAAGGTGGATTGGCCCACTTCATACTTAAAGTGATGAAAGTGAGCCAATCCCCTTTGTCTCCATTGCCTTTGATCACTCGTGATAAGGTCGTGGTCTTAGTGTTTTGTTTGTTGTGCATTCATCGAATTTGTGCAAGTTAGATCTTTGGCCATCATGCATTGGGATGCTTGATTGATGGTCTTGGATCCAATGATACCTCTCCCTTGATGTTTTGAGGTGATATGGAGTGGCATAGTACGTATATACCCTTAGGAGACCTTCAATTTTCCTCTAGTTCGTGCTCTGTTGCAGAATGGTGGTGCAGTACACCAGTGGCCGGCAGTGCCTTGCAGATGGCCGGCACTGCTTCATCATTGGCCGGCAGTGCACATCATTGGCCGGCAGGTGGCCAGCAGAGGCTTCTCCTGGCCTGTAGGCCACTGATGGATTCCCCAGGGTTGGTTTGGTAAGATGGAGCAAAAATTTCATAAAGACACCCTGCAAACAGAGCCTCTCAAGAGCAAACTGAAAGGCATTTCGAGGCAACAATTGAGAGCATGCATCCGTCATTGTTCAAGTCAGAGTTGAGGCAGCCTAGTTTACATATTTTACATGTTTTGTTAGTTGCCATGATTAGTTAATTTGTTAATTAATTAAGGTGTTGTAATAATTAGTAAGTAGTTCGCTATTATTCAATTGGTTTGTAATAATTAATCTAGTTAGCTTAATTAGATTAGTTGGTTAGCTTAGTTTAGGTTAGCTTAGCTAATTCATTCGGACCCTCCGTCGAGAGGGCACAGTGTTGCAATAAGGGTGCGTGTGTGTGTGCATGTCTTCCAACCCCATTTCTTTCTCCCTTTTACTTACCGCTTTTGATGGTTAGTTTAGGGCACATTTCAATTAGCATACCTTATGCTTTGCATGTTTGCATCATTCATTTGTCTTGCATGCACGGGGCTCGGCACATCATTCAAACTGCATCGTACTTCAATACACTTTCTTGAATACGTGTTTAAAAGTATGTTATCAAAGTGTTGCATTCATATGCCATCTTAGATAGCCGAGCCTATTTATTTGCATTATTGCATGTGTTGCATTAGGCATTACTTGTATAGTTAGGGATCATGCATATTTCTAACTAGCTTTTATTCTGGCTTGGAGCACACTGTAAGTGTTTATACTTTAGCATTCTTGCATGAGTGTAAGTGACTGCCGTGATAGCATGCTTGCCATGAGACTATTTGCTTAATTGATAAACTGAATGAATGCCTGTAGATGAAGGTTTCATCACTTGAATTGGAACAATTCATCAAAATGTGAGTTTTAAGCCCACTTTGCAGAGTGGCAAATCATGTTGTTTTAAGCCCACTTAAGGGTGGTAAATCCGCGTTTTAGCCTACTTGCAAGTAGCACTTCCAAATCATTTTCGAAAAACGAACATGAGATGTTTTGTTCCAAATCGAGTGATTTAGTCTATACTTATATGTTGTGCGCATCACATAGTAAAGTTAGCTAATAATCAGAACAAGAACACATGTGTCTATAAAACAACATATCATGTTAGTAGAAGCCGATCCTTTGATCGGGCGAGGGGGGCTGCTCATTTCAAGACCTTCCCCTTTCGTACCCAAGTTCCTAAGCCAAGGCAACTTTGGTGATGACGGATACGTGGCCTTTGGCACGAGTCAGGGTTTCCTAAATTTCCCAAAAATAAAATATTTAGGTGGCGACTCTGTAATCTGGCAAAGCAGTCCAGTTTGGCATTTTTGATTAAAAATCTGATTTTCCAAAATGATTTACCGGATTGGACTCTTTGGTGATTTATCAGTTTTACATTGCACTTTGTGAGATTAGATTCAGAACCGTGACAGGAGTCCAAACTGTAGTAGCTCGAACCCAATTCGCGCCCTCTGTCCGAAAGGGGGGCCGCGCGGAGAGAGTTCGGGGCGGTCTACAGTTTCTGGCGACTCTACTGGGGATTTAGAGAACTTGTCTCGAACGTCATGATATGTTGTTTTATCTACACTTATGTGTTTCTTTGCATTGCATTTGCATTAGTGCGCTTAAGTCACAGTGTTTGCCATCTGCTATTCCTGAACGGTTTGCCGGAGGCTTTCATGGAAAAGCGTGCCATAAGGCTAACCGGTTATGGGCTCTACCACGATGGGAACACAAACCTCAGTTTTTGCCGAGGCACCTTATTTGACCATTCGACCTAGTTGCATATCGAAAGCCATAGAGACCAGTCCAAACTAGGACAAGTTACTTATCCGAATGTAGGTTGTTTGAAACCGCATGCATACATAGTGAAACCCTAGCTCCTGACAAAATAAGACAGGGAAACCCAACCCCCCTTATAAGGGTGTTTTGGCTCTCATTAATTAGTATGTGCTTTACAGTGAAACTGTACAGGAATGTGCATATCAGTTATGAGTTTGGTATCTGATTTTGGGGTAGAATTCAGTAGAGAGCACAGTCATTCAGCTATGCTCATATATGTTCTAGTGAAATCAGGCTGAGATCTGTATGTTTTCTCTTTTGCAAGTTAGTCCTGGGACCATAGCTTCAAAAGGCTCCGATATCCCCCGAGTACATTGGACTTGTGTTGATAGACTTTGTCAAGTCAGAGATTCAGTGCAACAGAGCAACCAGTGTTTTCTTCGCCAGAGGTAAGGCAAAAAGGCCAGTCTGGCACGGATCACCAGTTCAATAGTCTCCAGTTCAGCAGTCACTATCTACATCACTTGTGCGCAGTTGGGCTCAGTTTCCTGTACCAATTGTTGCATTCATATGCCATTTTAGAGAGCCGAGCCTATTTTAGTTGCATTTTTGCATGTGTTGCATTAGGCATCTTAACATAGCTAGGATCATGCATTGATTACTAACTAGTTTCTGTTTTAGCTCGGAGTACACTGTGAGTGTTTACGCTTTAGCATACTACATGAGATATGTATGTTGCCATGTTAGCATGCTTGCCATGAGGCTAATTGCTTAACTATTATAACTGCATGGATGCCTGTGGGTGAAGGTTTTATTGCTTGAATTGAAACAATTCATCGAAATGTGAGTTTTAAGCCCACTTTGCGGAGTGGTAAAATCATGTTGTTTTCTAAGCACACTTGAGGGTGGCAAATCCGCGTCTTAGCCTACTTGCGAGTAGCACCTTCAAACCATTTTCAAACAAACAAACATGAGATGTTTTGTTCCAAGTTGAGTGCTTTAGTCTATACTTGTGTACTGTGCGCGTCACACAGTAAGTTAGCTAATAAACCGAAATCAGGACGCATGTGTTTTCAAAAACAACATATCATGTTAGTAGAGGCCGATCTTTGATCGGCGAGCGGGAGTGCTCATTTCAGGACCTTCCCCTCTCGTACCCAAGTTCCCGAGCCGAGGCAACTTTGGTGATGACGGAGACGTGGCCTTAGGCACGAGTCAGGGTTTCCTAAATTTCCCAAAAACAAAATATTTAGGTGGCGACTCTGAAATCTGGCAAAGCAATCCATGTTTGGTGCTTTTTGATTAAAATCGATTTTCCAAAGTGATTTTTTACATTTGGACCTTTGGTGATTTATCAGTCTTATATTGCACTTTGTGAGATTAGATTCAGAACCATAACAGGAGTCTGAACTGTAGTAGCTATGAACCACAATTCGTGCCCTCGCGTGCTGAGCCGAGTTCGGGCGGTCTACACTACCCAATTGAGGCCCCTTTCGAGGTCGAAGTAAATCCAACTGCATTAAAAGTGAGCAAGCTTGAAAAGCTGTTAAAGAGGGCTTAAGGCGTCAACTCCATTCCAGACAGAGAGGATGGTTACACAGATTCGGCAGTGACATTGCTGGACCGCTTCAAGATGCCACATATAGACCGTTTTGATGGTTCTGGAGATCCTATAGTACATCTGTGGCTGTTCTCAGATATCTTACTGCCAATGGGCCTCTCTAGATTACAAAAGCTATCTCTCTTCGGTCGGACCCTGTCGGGTGTTGCGGCCATCTGGTACGCTAAGTTGGAGGATTCAGTAAAAAGGAATTGGGAAGAGATAGTCGAGGCTTTCGTCGCCCAATATTCGTACAACACGTAAATAGAGGTCACAAATTGTGATCTCGAGGCAACTAGACAAGAGCCGAAGAAGGGCTTCTCTGACTTCGTAACCCGTTGGAGAGCCAAGGCTTCTATGATGACCACCAGGCCAACTGATAAAGACCAGATAAGGATGGTCGTGCAGAATCTACAATTGAAGTTGATGCAGAGGATGATTGCCTTACCCCTCCCCACCTTTGCTGACCTCCACGAGATTGGGATACAGATAGAAGACGCTGTGAGACAAGGTCTGATTGACCACGAAAGGGAGTCACCCAAGAAGGGTTATACACGCAGTTCGAATGCGACCGCTAGTGGTGATGCAGCTGCAAGATCTTCTGAAGTTGGAATGGTCACCACCACTTCGAAAACAGCCACCCCCTTTGTTGGTACGTGCAATCCAAACCCCCAAACTTCGAACTATCTACCCTAAGGCAAAAAGGTTTTCACCCCACTTTATATGCCTTTGTCTAAAGCTCTAGGGGTCCTACTCAGGAAAGGACATCTGAAACCGTTAGAACAACCCTCCACCAGATCCTCTCCCTCCAAAGCATGACCCGGCTACATACTGTGCCTTCTATCAGCAGCACGGTCATGATACCGACTCTTGCTTCTGACTACGTCATGAGATTCAAAATCTCATTGACAACAAGGTAATAGCACCTCCAGAAAAACCAAATGTCAATCAAAACCCTCCACATAGGTAGGTAAACTTCATCCAAACAACAACCAACCCATTTGACCCCAGTATATACATCACCCCAGCCCATTTACCCAAGCCTGAGATGTTCATTCCGGTCAGCATGGACTTATGCATGATGGGTGCCTATGAACCCCAATCATCTCAAACCCATGAACCCACTACTTCTGAGCTTGTGAGCATAATTGAAGATTTGCAGAGAACTGTGACAGATTTAGCCTTTAGAGTTTTGGCTCCATCATCGACCGTATCACATGCCAGAAATTTCATGCCAAAAGGCTCCCCAATCTTGGGACCGACTGCATTTGAAGAAGGCCAATCCCTTGGCAAAGTAGAGGCAAATGGTAAGAACAAGGTAGGGGCAAGTATTGGTCCCTGTGAACGTCTTCAGTGGGCTGTTGAGGCTTCCAAAGCCGAAGGACTGAACAAACAGCAAGTGCTTGCAGTTGTTGCAAAGACTGTGGATAACACTTTCGTCGCTCAGGATGACAGCATTTCGAAACAAGGGGCAAGTCAGGAAAAGGGATGTCGTACCAGAAACACCCCTCCTAACTTCAGTCCTACATCTGCCAGAGATCAGCAAACCTAGTCAACACCTGCCGACCCCTTTGCTGGTACATCCAACACCTCACAAACCTCGAAGTACCAACCCCGAGGCCAGAGGGTCTGCAATCCCCTCTACATGACTTTATCCAAAGCTTTCCAAATCCTTATAGGACAAGGCCATGTCAAACCCCTTGAGCCTCGGCCTCTCCCGAAGTCCCATCCTCCTTCATACAACCCGGCCGAGTACTGTGCCTTCCATCAACAAACCGGCCATGACACTAACATGTGTTTTCGCCTTCGCCATGAAATTCAAGATCTGATTGACAACGGGGTTATCGCCGCACCGGGCTCTGCAAAGTCTATCGGCACTGGATCAATGAGCTTGGGAGATAATGTGATTATGTTATCGGGGGATGAACCGCCTGCGGATGGCGCTCAGTTTACTCCAAATGTGATAGATGGCACGCACTGTTTTGAGCAATGTGCAAAAGCTGGTTATTTTACTTTCTGACTTGGGTATTGGGTCAGTCTTGTTGTGTTGTATTGAGTCAGTCTTTTTATACTGAGTCAGTCAAGTCTGTCTGTTGTATCGAGTCAGTCCTGTTGTGTTATAGTCAGGTGATTTCGGGTGTGTTACCTCGGACAACACCATCTTGCTTTGTGTTTCTCTTTTTCACTTTTTCTTTTAAGTCTGTTCCTGCCTTTGCGCCAGTTGTGCCAGAAGATCTGAATGAAATCGTAGTGATCTTCACCTACTTTTCTGTGCCTTGAAAGCATTGCATTGACCTAAGTTTTTCAAAACTTTTTGAGCGCTGTGATAAAAACAAACAAGGAGGAATTCCTCTGGATTTGCAAAATTTGATCAAATTAAGAGAAAGAGAGGTGTGCTAAGCCCTTAATGAATGAAATCATGTTTGTCAATGTGAGTACTGAGAAAAATCCTGGCCTGATCTAGATTGGTTCCGCATTGTCTTCAGCACGAGCAACTAGTCGCTTTTGTAAAAGATTTCAAAAAATGTTTGCGTAGTCCTACGAAGACCTGTGTGGAATTGCCCTTGAGATTGTGCAGCATAGGATCATTCTCAGCCTCGAGACTCAACCCTTTTTACTTTCAAATCTTGAACTTGGATTCAGAATGTTCAACGGTCAACTACAATGTGAGGCTTGCATGGCCAGATTTGAAGCAGCCCATGAACTAGGGGCAATAAGGTCGTATGACATGAAAGGAGGCTCGCTAGGCCGGATTTGAAGCAGCCCTCAAACTAGGGGTGAGAAAGTCAGATCAAGAAGATCAGGCAAGTCGGGAAAAGGGATGTCGTACCAGAAACACCCCTCCTAACTTCAGTCCTACATCTGTCGGAGATCAACAAACCCAGTCAACACCTGCCAACCCCTTTCCTGGTACATCCAACACCTCACAAACCTCGAAGTACCTACCCCAAGGCTAGAGGGTATTCAATCCCCTCTATATGACTTTATCCAAAGCTTTCCAAATCCTTATAGGACAAGGCCATGTCAAACCCCTTGAGCCTCGGCCTCTCCCGAAGTCCTTTCCTACTTTATACAACCCGGCCGAGTACTGTGCCTTCCATCAACAAACCGGCCATGACACTAACATGTGTTTTCGCCTTCGCCATGAAATTCAAGATCTGATTGACAACGGGGTTATCGCCGCACCAGGCTCTGCAAAGTCTATTGGTACTGGATCAATGAGCTTGGGGGATAATGTGATTATGTGATCGGGGGATGAACCACCTGCGGATGGCGCTCAGTTTACTCCAGATGTGATAGATGGCACGCATTGTTTTGAGCAATGTGCAAAAGCTGGTTATTTTACTTTCTGACTTGGGTATTGGGTCAGTCTTGTTGTGTTGTATTGAGTCAGTCTTTTTATACTGAGTCAGTCAAGTCTGTCTGTTGTATCGAGTCAGTCCTATTGTGTTAGAGCTAGGTGATTTCGGGTGTGTTACCTTGGACATCACCATCTTGTTTTGTGTTTGTCTTTTACACTCTTTCTTTTGAGTCTGTTCCTACCTTTGCGCCAGTTGTGCCAGAAGATCTGAATGAAATAGCAGTGTTCTTTACCTACTTTTCTGTGCCTTGAAATCATTGCATTGACCTAAGTTTTTCAAAACATTTTTAGCGCTGTGATGAAAACAAAGAGGGAGGAATTCCTCTGGATTTGCAAAATTTGATCAAATTGAGAGAAAGAGAGGTGTGCTAAGCCCTTAATGAATGAAATCATGTTTGACAATGTGAGTACTAAGAAGGATCCTAGCTTGATCTAGATTGGTTCCGCATTGTCTTCAGCACGAGCGACTAGTCGCTTTCTTAAAAGATTTCAAAAAATGTTTTGCGTAGTCCTGCGAAGACCTGTGTGGAATCGCTCTTGAGATTGTGCAGCATAGGATCATTCTCAGCCTCGAGACTCAACCCTTTTTGCTTTCAAATCTTGAACTTGGATTCAGAATGTTCAACGGTCAACTACAATGTGAGGCTTCTATGGCCAGATTCAAAGCAGCCCACGAACTAGGGGCAATAACGTCGTATGACATCAAAGGAGGCCCGCCAGGCCAGATTTGAAGTAGCCCTCACACTAGGGGCAAGAAAGTCAGATCAAGAAGATCAGATGTTATCAATGGAACCTTGCAAAGCTGGGTGAGAAGTAGCCCTTGAACTAGGGGCAAAAATGTCAAATGTGCTCAAAGAGTCAAAGATGGATCATTCCGCAAACCAATGAAGACTGGCAAGAAAGCCAAATTCTAGTAGCTGGAAGAAGAAAATTTACTGCTGAAAGGACAATCAAGTTCCTATCCGTAACAATAGGGGCAAATTCAGCCCCCATTGGATGGACTCCTACATCATCAGCAAACAACAGCCATTCTCCTGGATTCAGATGGTTTCGAGATCCTACGATCATTCAACATGGACATGTTACTCTTTTTTATCCTTGAGAGGCTCGCTGGGTTCAAAACCCAGAAAGGGCGACCCAGGCAAAAGTTAGAGCAAGAAAAAGAAAAAAAAAAAGAAGAACAAAATAAAAATAGAAAAGAAGAAAATGAAAAGAAAAAGAAAAGATGAAAAAAAAATGAAAAGAAAATGAAAAGAGAAGAAAAGAAGAACAAATTAAAAGAAAAGAAAAATAAAGCTCGCAAGGTTGAAAACTTGGAAGAGCAGCCTTGGCAAAAGTTAGAGCACAAAAGGAGAGTGTCAACACCCGAGTGAACCTCAACCCGAAACTACGTCAGGCTTGATTCCAATCTTTGGGATACGTAGGCAACTTCATTATGAAGTCCAGCCATAAACGTTTCCAAATCGACTGTGTCTATATAATGGTTCTGATCATCTTTGTCTTCTCTGTATCCGAGAGTTCGGTTGTGATCGTCACTTTGAGGACTGATTACAGTGCGCTGTGGTGCTATTCAGACAAGGGGCAACTTTCCATCGCCATGCAGTGCCCTTTAGACAAGGGGCAATTTTCCATTGTTTTGGATCTGAGGTTGTGCATCTCAAGAGTAAATTCTATGTTGGTTGAGCAGTGGCCATTTGCAAAAATAGTTTTTTGAGAACTTTTAATGAGGTTGACTAATTTTCTCGAAAATTATCTCTTTTTTCCAAAACTGGACCTTTTCTTGGACCCAAAAAAGGAAAATTTTCAGTGTTCATAACCTAACTTGCATGATTTCAAATCAGAAAATTGAACAAGCGTGTGAATCAAACTCTCATGTTGGTCAAAATTGTGCTAGTAGAAAGCCAAAACAAAAAATAGTCAAAATGATGAACTAGGGGCACAGTTGAGTCAGGTTTTCTGTCTGTCCCCGTTATCAACATACTTGCCAGAAAAGGCACCTTACTTGCCGGAAAGGGCCCCATGTTCACCAAAAAGGGCACAACTGAAACTAACAACAAAGGGCTGAAAGCTCTCTTCTCCTCAAAGCAGCAAGTTATCAAGCCATGTGCAAAGCACGAACTGGAAATGGAGCAGAATATTCCACTCCCTCACCTGGACAGGTCTGATCACATTCAAACTAACCCAGGGGCATCGTCAACCGATGTCAATTACAAATCTGCTGCGCATCTGGTCGCACCGCAATCCCTCTGTAGGAGAGCTCACTAGTTGTGAGCGAAAGAAAAAGAATCTGGTAGAATACCAGGGGCAAGAGCCCATAACGTCCTGCTTATCCATCAACCACCCAGGGGAGGGATAAAAAAAAATAATAAGAGAGATTGAAGAATAGAGAGATGTGCGCTGAGAGAAAAGTGAGGAAATGGCTTTTTAGAGAAAAAGAGATTGAGTGCCAAAGTGATGTGAGAATCACAAATGAGAAAGGGTGGGAAACAATACCCGGAGAAACATGCTCCTCGTGAACCGAGAGGTCTCTCGCCTTGTAACACATCTGAGTGTTGTGTGTGTTTTTGTCTGTCTCGATTCTTGTTTTGAGTCGTTTCGAGTGTCAATAGATGTGTTTAGGGTCTTTTACCTTTGTTTTTCCTTTGTTGAGTTGTTTAGGTTGTTTTACCTTTGTTTCCTCTTTGTTGAGTCGTTTTGGCTGTGGTCAGTCGTAGGCTCAATACTCGATTAAGAACTTATTCTCAATTTCAATTTCAAAAATAAAACGTTTTGTGCTTAGAGTGCTGTGCCATTCTCCACATTTGTGCAAAACAGGATTTGTTCTTTCATAAACTACAGGGTTCAACCCAGGTCATGTGAGAATAATAGTATAAGGACCTATCTGAAGTTATATAGGTTCCAGACTGCAAAGCAAAAGAAAAAAAGGAAAATTTTGAGCATCTGAGGTTGTTTCACCTTCAGAAAGTTCTGAGATTGCATTCTGGATATACCTTTTCAAGTTTCGTTAATGCTCCGAAGTATGAGTGTGCCTCTACCTCAAGCTCAAGATCAAGTTTGCTTCAAGCCAGAATGGCGATCAGAAGTGCTCTTCCTGAGTACCATTTCCTGCCAAAGGCATCTTGGCTGTGTTTGCAATGAGTACCTAGGAGACCAACTGCGACGGTGGAAACTAGAGTTCGAACGGCCGATGCCTAGAGCGCAAAGATTCGGGATTTCCGAGACTAAAGTCTGGTTTAAATACCCAGGGATGTATCCTCGGCTTGAAATTTGTATGGAAGCCCCGTAGGTTGAGATAGCGTGTATGCACCTCAATTCTGGATACTAAACCAACCTAGTCTGTCACACCGTTGGAGAATAAGGAAAGTTGTGAATACGGTCGGGAAGAAAAGTAGCATCCAAAGTGTTCTACGTGAAGAATCCTTGTCAGCATTTCGGAACCTTTATACTGTGAGTTTAAGGAAAGAGTTTGAAGAACACAAGGTAAGAGTTCGAAGAACACAAGGGAAGATCCCCGTTAGAGTAGAGCGGTTCATCGCCACTCACCCCATGAGGTGCTTTCTAAAGCGCCGCTATGTTTGTTTATTGCATTCCTTAAACATCATGCATTGTATTGCATTGTACCTATCAAGTTTCTTTTTCATTCATGCACGATATTGTATGTACGATTCATTTGAAGCTGACACAACCAGGCGATATTGGATGTGCGGTTCATTTAGAGAAGTTCCATTTAAGATTGATTATGTTCACTTTTATGTATCTATCGCACATGTCCTTTTGTGTATCTATCGTACATACCCTTTGTGTATCTATCGCACATATTCACCTTTTGTGTATCTATCGCACATTCTCATTTTGTGTATCTATCGCACATATTCACATTTTGTGTATCTATCGCACATGTCCTTTTGTGTATCTATCGCACATACCCTTTGTGTATCTATCGAACATATTCACCATTGGTGTATCTATCGCACATACTCACCTTTTGTGTATCTATCGCACATGTTCACTTTGTGTATCTATCGCACATGTTCTCCTTTTGTGTATCTATCGCACATATTCACCTTTTGTGTATCTATCGCACATGTTCACTTAGTGTATCTATCACACTTTGTTCACTTTTTGTGTATCTATCGCACATGTTCATTTAGTGTATCTATCACACTTTGTTCACTTTTTGTGTATCTATCACACATGCTGTATCTATCACACTTTGCTCACTTAGTGTATCTATCACACTTTGTTCACTTTGCGTATCTATCACACTTTGTTCACTTTGTGTATCTATCACACTTTGTTTATTTAGTGTATCTATCACACTCTCTTTACTTAGTGTATCTATCACACTTTGTTCACTTTGTGTATCTATCACACTTTGTTCATTTAGTGTATCTATCACACTTTGTTCACCTACTGTATCTATCACACACGTTCACTTAGTGTATCTATCACACTTTGCTCACTTAGTGTATCTATCACACTTTGTTTGCTTCGTGTATCTATCACACTTTGCTCACTTTGCTCACTTAGTGTATCTATCACACATGCTCACTTTGTGTATCTATCACACATGCTCACTTTGTGTGTCTATCACACACGTTCGCTTTGTGTATCTATCACACATGTTTGCTTTGTGTATCTATCATACATGCTCACTTTGTGTATCTATCACACACGCTCACTTTGTGTATCTATCACACACGCTCACTTTGTGTATCTATCACACATATTCGCTTTGTGTATCTATCACACATGTTCGCTTTGTGTATCTATCACACATGTTCGCTTTGTGTATCTATCACACATGTTCACTTCGTGTATCTATCACACATGTTCACTTCGTGTATCTATCACACGTTCGTTAAGATTGCATAATTCTCTTACATCCTTTCTGCATGAGATGTGGTTTCGTTTATGTTTACGTGCTTATATGCGAGTTTGTTGTCGCATTTCTTTGCATAACATTTGCACCTAGATGATTTATTACAGCCCTCTTTGCATAATCAAAAGTTATGCACTTGCATCATGCATGTCATTTGCATTTTGCCCTGGCCTGCGGTGCATCTATATTGTTATTTTGTTTGTTTGTCCAAGTCTTCGGCCTTGTCAAAAATGGGTCGTCTCTGGGTTTTGACATTCACTCACGTCATTTCATGACTCTGAGCTCTGTCAAAGAGGGGCAACTATGGACACCCCATTTTTGACCGCCCTTAAGACTTGGGCGCTACTTATGGTTTACTTGGTGATGAAAGTTGTGCAGTGCAAGGGTTCGATTTCTTCGGCAAGGAGAGAGTCAAATCCCAACTTCATACCCTTTTGGACTAAAATGATCTTGATCAAAAGATTTTAGACCTTGAAACCCTCTCTTTCAAAATAGCTTTTGAAAAAGTTCCTACGATGTTCCGACGCTTGCATTTTTGTTAAATGTCGCGCTTTTCGGTAAACTGAGCAAGGACAAAGTGGAAATGAATGAAGGAGAGATGAACTCTTTTGAAAAATCTTTCAAAACACCTTGTTTAGGGGTTTGGAGTTAAAGAAAAGAGGAGAGGAGAGAAGAAAACAAGTTGGAGAAGAAGTTCGACATGAATCCCGGTAGGATCGAAGCTGAGCAATCTTTACTAAAATGAGCATAACGTTTTTCACAGTTGGAATTTTGAGGTGAGGTTTTAACCATTGGAAAGAACACTTCCAGGGCTTCAATTTAGGCTCAAGAATGACTAGCAAAGGAGTCCAGATGAAGGAGATATTCCCATCTGAAGTTGGGCCCAAAATGCAGATTTTTATGTCCAACCAGAGGTGGAAGTTTATGACCATGAATGGGATTTTTTGTCCATGTGCCGGCCATGAATGGCCAAGGCCGGCCCCCTGCCATCCAATGGTGTCCTATGCCGGCTAACAATGGTCAAGTGCCGGCCATTAATGGTCATGTGCCGGCCATTGATGGCAGAAAGCAGTTTTTGGCAGATATTTTGCTCCAGCTTGTTACAGCTGTCTCTCTTGAGATATTTTCAACCTGAAGCTTGTATTTTGCTCTATATTGAAACCTTATATCTCATATTCAAGGGTTAGAACATTTTAGGAAGAGCTTTGGGAGCCTCTCTGTCTACAAACCTCTCTCTAGATTCCTCTCTCTCTAAAGCTTTTGTGCTAGAAGCTTGCATACAACCATCTTCAACCTATCAACCCTTAACAAGAGTGGATCATCTTTGGGCTGAGGTAGCTTGGGACTTTGTTTGAGCTCCAAAAGGTGGTTTTGGCTCAAGAAAAGTGGTTGTTCTTGTGCTGTGCTTCAAGGGTGAGCATCTCCCTCTTTTAAGCTTATTTTTGTACACAATCTTGGCCACCTTTGCATGCTGATTTTGGCCTAGTTGTCAACTAAAAAAACCTCTGTTTTTAAGTGTTTAAAATGATGGTTTGAGGCCTCTTTGAAGTTAGGGGTAGTCCACCCTCCTTTGTTGCTTATTTGCTAAGTGTTGAGCCATCTTTTAAAGCATTTCAAACAATATCTTTTTGGCCTTAAAACCCCTGAATTCCAGAGGAATTTCAGTGGTGGAAAGCTTGTTTTGAGGCCCAAAATGGGAGGGGATGGCCTTCCCTCCTCGTCTCTCTATGTCATGCCTTGTTAGCCTTACAAAGTAGCATGTTTTTATGGCTTGTCTTAGCTTAGTTTGAGCATGTTTTTGGCTATATTTTAACATGTTTAAACTCTGTTTTTGGCTGGTTTGGCCACTCATTGCTTGCATCTTGCACTTGTAGTGTAAATCTTGCTTACTAGCTTAACATACTTGATGTTTTAGCCTATAATTCTAGCATGTTTTGGCTATACTCCAGCATGTTTTTGCTCATGTTTTGCCATGCTTAAACTTTGTTTTAAGTGGTCTTGGCCATGCGAGGCTTGTTTTGTATGGTTGTAGTGTAAAGGCCCTTGACTAGCTTTGAGTTTCAAAGTCTCTTGCATGCTTTATTTGAGGTGTTTGTATGCCTTAGCCTCATTTCTCACATGATTTCAGTGTATATAGCATAGTCACACTCTCACATGTTCCACTCTTTCAATGCTTTTGAGGGATGTGCCTTATGTCTTGTTTGTGAGCCAATACGTATGCATGCTTGTCTAAGCTTTTGGGCTATCATTTCAGCATGTTTTGGCCTTTGATTTGGCATGGTTGAGCTCTGTCTAGAGCTAGTTTGGTTGTTTGGGCTATGTATTGCATACTTCTTGTGTAGTGCTCTTTACTAGCCATGTGCTTTAGGTCTTCTAGCATGCCTTATTTGTGATGTTTATGTGATATGGCATCATTTAACACATAATTTCAGAGCATATAGCCTTGTTATACTCTCATGTTTATCACTCTTTAATTGTGTTTGAGAGTTGAGCAATATGCCTTGTTTGTGAGCCAATGCATGAACATCATTCTCCTGCCTTTCATGCTATCATTTCAGATCATCTTGGCCACTGTTTTGGCATGCATGAGGTCTGTTTGGGGTTGGTTTAGTCCATTGAGCATTGTATTGCATGGTCCTAGTGTTGTATCCTTCACTAGTTTTAATGCTTAAGTCTCTTAACATGTTGTGCATGCGTTGTTTGCATGTTAGAGTCTTGCATTTCATGCCACGATGAGCATGTTGTTTGCATTGCATCGTGTTCAACCGGACGTTATGTTGAACACAATGTGGATTGGCCCACTTCATACTTAAAGTGATGAAAGTGAGCCAATCCCCTTTGTCTCCATTGCCTTTGATCACTCGTGATAAGGTCGTGGTCTTAGTGTTTTGTTTGTTGTGCATTCATCGAATTTGTGCAAGTTAGATCTTTGGCCATCATGCATTGGGATGCTTGATTGATGGTCTTGGATCCAATGATACCTCTCCCTTGATGTTTTGAGGTGATATGGAGTGGCATAGTACGTACATACCCTTGGAAGACCCTCAATTTTCCTCTAGTTTGTGCTCTGTTACGGAATGGTGGTGCAGCACAACCGTGGCCGGCAGTGCCTTGCAGATGGCCGGCATTGCTTCATCATTGGCCGGCAGTTCACATCATTGGCCGGCAGGTGGCCAGCAGGGGCTTCTCATGGCCGGCAGGCCACTGGTGGATTCCCCAGGGTTGGTTTGGTAAGATGAAGTAAAAATTTCATAAAGACACCCTACAAACAGAGCCTCTCAAAAGCAAACCGGAAGGCATTTCGAGGCAACAACCGAGAGCATGCATCCTTCATTGTTCAAGTCAGAGCTGAGGCAGCCTAGTTTACATATTTTACATGTTTTGGTAGTTGCCATGATTAGTTAATTTGTTAATTAATTAAGGTGTTGTAATAATTAGTAAGTAGTTCGCTAGTTATTCGATTGGTTTGTAATAATTAATCTAGTTAGCTTAATTAGATTAGTTGGTTAGCTTAGCTTAGGTTAGCTTAGTTAATTCATTCGGACCCTCCGTCGAGAGGGCACAGTGTTGCAATAAGGGTGCGTGTGTGTGTGCATGTCTTCCATCCCCATTTCTTTCTCCCCCTTACTTACCGCTTTTGATGGTTAGTTTAGGGCACATTTCAATTAGCATACCTTATGCTTTGCATGTTTGCATCATTCATTTGTCTTGCATGCACGGGGCTCGGCACATCATTCAAACTGCATCGTACTTCAATACACTTTCTTGAATACGTGTTTAAAAGTATGTTATCAAAGTGTTGCATTCATATGCCATCTTAGATAGCCGAGCCTATTTATTTGCATTATTGCATGTGTTGCACTAGGCATTACTTGTATAGTTAGGGATCATGCATATTTCTAACTAGTTTTTATTTTGGCTTGGAGTACACTGTAAGTGTTTATGCTTTAGCATCCTTGCATGAGTGTAAGTGACTGCCGTGATAGCATGCTTGCCATGAGACTATTTGCTTAATTGATAAACTGCATGAATGCTTGTAGATGAAGGTTTCATCACTTGAATTGGAACAATTCATCAAAATGTGAGTTTTAAGCCCACTTTGCAGAGTGGCAAATCATGTTGTTTTAAGCCCACTTGAGGGTGGCAAATCCGCGTTTTAGCCTACTTGCGAGTAGCACTTCCAAATCATTTTCGAAAAACGAACATGAGATATTTTGTTCCAAATCGAGTGATTTAGTCTATACTTGTATGTTGTGCGCATGACATAGTAAAGTTAGCTAATAATCAGAACAAGAACACATATGTCTATAAAACAACATATCATGTTAGTAGAAGCCGATCCTTTGATCGGGCGAGTGGGGGTGCTTATTTCAGGACCATTCCCCTCTCGTACCCAAGTTCCCGAGCCAAGGCAACTTTGGTGATGACGGACACGTGGCCTTTGGCACGAGTCAGGGTTTCCTAAATTTCCCAAAAATAAAATATTTAGGTGGTGACTCTGTAATCTGGAAAAGCAGTCCAGTTTGGAATTTTTGATTCAAAATCTGATTTTCCAAAATGATTTGCCAGATTGGACTCTTTGGTGATTTATCAGTTTTGCATTGCACTTTGTGAGATTAGATTCAAAACCGTGACAGGAGTCTGAATTGTAGTAGTTAGAACCCAATTCTCACCCTCTTCGAAAGGGGGGCCGCAAGGAGAGAGTTCGAGGTGGTCTACAGTTTTTGGCGACTTTGCTGGGGATTTAGAGAACTTGACTCGAACATCATGATATGTTGTTTTATCTACACTTATGTGTTTCTTTGCATTGCATTTGCATTGGTGCGCTTAAGTCACAGTGTTTGCCATCTGCTATTCCAGAACGGTTTGCAGGAGGCTTGCTTGGAAAAGCGTGCCATAAGGCTGACCGGTTACGGGCTCTACCACAATGGGAACACAAACCTCGATTTTTGCCGAGGCACCTTATTGGACCATTCGACCTAGTTGCATATCGGAAGCCATAGAGACCATTCCAAACTAGGATAGGTTGCTTATCCGAATGTAGGTTGTTTGAAACCACATGCGTGCATAGTGAAACCCTAGCTCCTGACAAAATAAGACAGGGAAACCCGACCCCCCTCATAGGGGTGTTTTGGCTCTCATTAATTGGTATGTGCTTTACAGTGAAACTGTACAGGAATCTACATATCAGTTATGAGTTTGGTATCTGATTTTGGGGCAGAATTCAGTAGAGAGCACAGTCATTCAGCTATGCTCATATATGTTCTTGTGAAATCAGGCTGAGATCTGTATGTTTTCTCTTTTGCAAGGTAGTCCTGGGACCATAGCTTCAAAAGGCTCCGATATCCCTTGAGTACATTGGACTTGTGTTGATAGACTTTGTCAGGTCAGAGATTCAGTCCAACAGAGCAACCAGTGTTTTCTTCGCTAGAGGCAAGGCAAAAAGGCCAGTCTGGCATGGATTACCAGTTCAACAGTCTCCAGTTCAGCAGTCACTATCTACATCTCCTGTGCGCAGTTGGGCTCAGTTTCCTGTACCAATTGTTGCATTCATATGCCATTTTAGATAGCCAAGCTTATTTTAGTTGCATTTTTGCATGTGTTGCATTAGGCATCTTAACATAGCTAGGATCATCCATTGATTACTAACTAGCTTCTGTTTTGGCTCAGAGTACACTGTGAGTGTTTACGCTTTAGCATACTACATGAGATGTGTATATTGCCATGTTAGCATGCTTGCCATGAGGCTAATTGCTTAACTGTTATAACTGCATGGATGCCTGTGGGTGAAGGTTTTATTGCTTGAATTGGAACAATTCATCGAAATGTGAGTTTTAAGCCCACTTTGCGAAGTGGCAAAATCATGTTGTTTTCTAAGCACACTTGAGGGTGGCAAATCCGCGTCTTAGCCTACTTGCGAGTAGCACGTTTAAACCATTTTCAAACGAACAAACATGAGATGTTTTGTTCCAAGTTGAGTGATTTAGTGTATACTTGTGTACTGTGCGCGTCACATAGTAAGTTAGCTAATAAACCGAAATCAGGACACATGTGTTTTCAAAAACAACATATCATGTTAGTAGAGGCCGATCTTTGATCGGTGAGCGGGAGTGCTCATTTCAGGACCTTCCCCTCTCGTACCCAAGTTCTCGAGTCGAGGCAACTTTGGTGATGACAAACACATGGCCTCAGGCACGAGTCAGGGTTTCCTAAATTTCCCAAAAACAAAATATTTAGGTGGCGACTCTGAAATCTGGCAAAGCAGTCCATGTTTGGCGCTTTTTGATTAAAATCGATTTTCCAAAGCGATTTTTCGAATTTGGACTCTTTGGTGATTTATTAGTCTTATATTGCACTTTGTGAGATTAGATTCAGAACCGTGACAGGAGTTTAAACTGTAGTAGCTATGAACCACAATTCGCGCCCTTGCGCGCTGAGCCGAGTTCGGGCGGTCTACACTACCCAATTGAGGCCCCTTTCGAGGTCGAAGTAAATCTAACTTCATTAAAAGTGAGCAAGCTTGAAAAGCTATTCAAGAGGCCTCAAGGCATTAACTTCATTCCAGACAAAGAGGATGGTTACACGGATTCGGCAGTGACATTGCCGGACCGCTTCAAGATGCCACATATAGACCGTTTTCATGGTTCTGGAGATCCTATGGTACATCTACGGCTGTTATAGGATATCTTACGGCCAATGGGCCTCTCCAGATTACAAAAGGTATCTCTCTTCGGTCGGACCATGTCGGGCGTTGCGGCCATCTGGTACGCTAAGTTAGAGGATTCAGTAAAAAGGAGTTGGGAAGAGATAGCCAAGGCTTTCATCGCCCAATATTCGTACAACACGTAAATTGAGGTCACAACTCGTGATCTCGAGGCAACTAGACAAGAGCCGAAGGAGGGCTTCTCTGACTTCATAACCCGTTGGAGAGCCAAGGCTTCTATGATGACCACCAGGCTAGCTGATAAAGACCAGATAATGATGGTCGTACGGAATCTACAATTGATGTTGATGCAGTGGATGATTGTCTTACCGCTCCCCACCTTTGCTGACCTCCACGAGATTGGGATACAGATAGAAGACGCTATGAGACAAGGTCTGATTGACCACAAAAGGGAGTCACCTAAGAAGAGTTATACACGCAGTTCGAATGCGATCGCTAATGGTGATGCAGCTGCAAGATCTTCTGAAGTTGGAATGGTCACCACCACTACGAAAACAGCCACCCCCTTTGTTGGTACGTCCAATCCAAACCCCCAAACTTTGAACTATCTACCCTGAGGCAAGAGGGTTTTCACCCCACTTTATATGCCTTTGTCTAATGCTCTAGGGGTCCTACTCAGGAAAGGACATCTGAAACTGTTAGAACAACGGCCTCTACCCGATCCTCTCCCTCCAAAGCATGACCCGGCTACATACTGTGCCTTCTATCAGCAGCACGGTCATGATACCGACTCTTGCTTCAGAGTACGTCATGAGATTCAAAATCTCATTGACAACAAGGTAATAGCACCTGCAGAAAAACCAAATGTCAATCAAAACCCTCCACATAGGCAGGTAAACTTCATCCAAACAACGGCCAACCCGTTTGACCCCAGTATATACATCACCCCACCCCACTTACCCAAGCCTGAGGTGTTCATTCCGGTCAGCATGGACTTATGCATGATGGGTGCACCTGAACCCCAATCATCTCAAACCCATGAACCCACTACTTCTGAGCTTGTGAGCATGATTGAAGATTTGCAGAGAACTGTGACAGATTTAGCCTTTGGAGTTTTGGCTCCATCATCGACCGCATCACATGCCAGAAATTTCATGCCAAAAGGCTCCCCAATCTTGGGACCGACTGCATTTGAAGAAGGCCAATCCCTTGGCAAAGTAGAGGCAAATGGTAAGAACAAGGTAGGGGCAAGTATTGGTCCCTGTGAACGTCTTCAGTGGGCTGTTGAGGCTTCCAAAGCCGAAGGACTGAACAAACAGCAAGTGCTTGCAGTTGTTGCAAAGACTGTGGATGACACTTTCGTCGCTCAGGATGACAGCATTTCGAAACAAGGGGCAAGTCGGGAAAAGGGATGTCGTACCAGAAACACCCCTCCTAACTTCAGTCCTACATTTGCCAGAGATCAGCAAACCCAGTCAACACCTGCCGACCCCTTTGCTGGTACATCCAACACCTCACAAACCTCGAAGTACCAACCCCGAGGCTAGAGGGTCTTCAATCCCCTCTACATGACTTTATCCAAAGCTTTCCAAATCCTTATAGGACAAGGCCATGTCAAACCCCTTGAGCCTCGGCCTCTCCCGAAGTCCCTTCCTCCTTCACACAACCTGACCGAGTACTGTGCCTTCCATCAACAAGCCGGCCATTACACTAACATGTGTTTTCGCCTTCACCATGAAATTCAAGATCTGATTACCAACGGGGTTATCGCCGCACCAGGCTCTACAAAGTCTATCGGCACTGGATCAATGAACTTGGGGGATAATGTGATTATGTGATCGGGGGATGAACCACCTGTGGATGGCGCTCAATTTACTCCAGATGTGATGGATGGCACGCACTGTTTTGAGCAATGTGCAAAAGCTGGTTATTTTACTTTCTAACTTGGGTATTGGGTCAGTCTTGTTGTGTTGTATTGAGTCAATCTTTTTGTACTGAGTCAGTCAAGTCTGTCTGTTGTACCGAGTCAGCCCTGTTGTGTTAGAGTCAGGTATTTTGGATGTGTTACCTCGGTCAACACCATCTTGTTTTGTGTTTGTCTTTTACACTTTTTCTTTTAAGTCTGTTCCTGCCTTTGCGCCAGTTATGCCAGAAGATCTGAATGAAATGGAAGTGTTCTTCACCTACTTTTCTATGCCTTGAAATCATTGCATTGACCTAAGTTTTTCAAAACTTTTTGAGCCTGTGATGAAAATAAAGAGGGAGGAATTCCTCTGGATTTGCAAAATTTGATCAAATTAAGAGAAAGAGAGGTGTGCTAAGCCCTTAATGAATGAAATCATGTTTGTTAATGTGAGTACTGAGAAGGATCCTGGCTTGATCTAGATTGGTTCCGTATTGTATTCAGCACGAGAGACTAGTCGCTTTCTTAAAAGATTTCAAAAAATATTTTGCGTAGTCCTACGAAGAGCTGTGTGGAATTGCTCTTGAGATTGTGCAGTATAGGATCGTTCTCAGCCTCGAGACTCAACCCCTTTTGCTTTCAAATCTTGAACTTGGATTCAGAATGTTCAACGGTCAACTACAATGTGAGGCTCGTATGGCCAGATTTGAAGCGGCCCATGAACTAGGGGCAATAAGGTCGTATGACATCAAAGGAGGCTCGCTAGGCCAAATTTGAAGCAGCCCTCAAACTAGGGGTAAGAATGTCAGATCAAGAAGATCAGATGTTATCAACGGAAGCTTGCAAAGCTGGGTGAGAAGTAGCCCTTGAACTAAGGGCAAAAATGTCAAATGTGCTCGAAGAGTCAAAGATGGATCATTCCGCAAACCAATGAAGACTGGCAAGAAAGCCAAATTCCAGCAGCTGGAAGAAGAAAATTTACTGCTGAAAGGACAATCAAGTTCCTATCCGCAACACTAGGGGCAAATTCAGCCCTCATTGGATGGACTCCTACATCATCAGCAAACAATAGCCATTCTCCTGCATTCAGATCGTTTCGACATCCTACGACCATTCAACATGGACATGTTACTCTTTTTTATCCTTGAGAGGCTCGCTGGGTTGAAAACCCAGAAAAGGCGACCCAGGCAAAAGTTAGAGTAAGAAAAAGAAAAAAAAAGAAGAACAAAAATAAAAATAGAAAATAAGAAAATGAAAAGAAAAAGAAAAGATGAAAAAAAAAATGAAAAGAAAATGAAAAGAAAAGAAAAGAAGAACAAATGAAAAGAAAAGAAAAATAAAGCTCGCAAGGTTGAAAACCCAGAAGGGCGGCCTTGGCAAAAGTTAGAGCACAAAAGGAGACTGTCAACACCCAAGTGAACCTCAACCCGAAACTACGTCAGGCTTGATTCCCATCTTCGGGATACGTAGGCAACTTCATTCTGAAGTCTAGCCATAAACGTTTCCTAATCAAATATGTCTATGTAATGGTTCTAATCATCTTTGTCTTCTCTGTATCCGAGAGTTCGGTTGTGATCATCACTTTGAGGACTGATTACAATGCGCTGTGGTGCCATTCTGACAAGGGACAACTTTCCGTCGCCGTGCAGTGCCCTTTAGACAAGGGGCAATTTTCCATTGTTTTGGATCTGAGGTTGTGCATCTCAAGAGTAAATTCCATGTTGGTCGAGCAGTGGCCCTTTGCAAAAATAGTTTTTGAGAACTTTTAATGAGGTTGACTAATTTTCTTGAAAATTATCTCATTTTTCCAAAACTGGACCTTTTCTTGGACCCAAAAAAAGAAAATTTTCAGTGCTCATAACCTGACTTGCATGATTTCAAATCAGAAAATTGAACAAGCGTGTTAATCAAACTCTCATGTTGGTCAAAATTGTGTTAGTAGAAAGCTATAGACACCCCATTTTTGACCGTCCTCAAGACTTGGACGTCATCGTCTGAACACTCGATGATCATCCATGCTTGTGTTCGTTTTGAGTTCTCGGAGGTCTCGGCTACGCAACTTGCCTCAAGATCTCTCAACTTGTCTGTTTTGTGCTTGGTTGTGGACCAAACACTTGTGCTTTTGCTTCTAAGGGAAGAGGGTGGCTTGTTTGCCATCCCCTCAACCCACCGGCCAGGGCATGATGCCATCGGCCCATTTTTCTTGCCATCGGCCCATTTTTCTTGCCATCGGCCAAGAGTGTTGGCCGATCGGCACTATATTTGGTCGGCCGGCACTTATGTTGGTCGATCGGCACTTATGTTGGTCGATCGGCCATTTTTGGTGGCCGAACCCTGTTCATCTGCTTTATGCAGATATTTTATGCTAGCTGGTGCAGCTGACATCCGCAATTCACCCCCTCCATACACGTGTATAGAGGGATTTGCCCTTTACTTAGCTTCTCTTGGAAGCCTTAGAATTTGAAACTCTATAAAGAGGGAGCCCCTCCTCCCTCCTTGGAGGTTCAGAAAAATTTGTTCTTGAGAGGATAGATATAGTGTTGTATCTATCCTTCTGGGTTTAGCTTTGTTTTGTGTCTAAAAGAGTAGTATTGTCTTACTATTGTACACAAACACACACTAGAACACCATCCTTGCTTGCTGAGGTGCTAGGAGGTTGATTTCAATGTTCTTGGGTTGGTTTGAACTCAGAAAACTTGCTGGAGCTTTGTTCTTGAAGAGGTTCTACAAGGGTGAGTTCCTTGCTTTAGATACCCCATTTTTGCTTAAGCTTTTAGCCCCTCTTGCTTATTGTTTTAAGCTTAGATTATAATTGATAAAAGTTCTATTTTTTAGTGCTTAAGACCTTTTTTTAAGGTCATTTTTGTGTTTGGGGTTGTTCACCCCCTCTTAGGCCTTGTTTGGCCTTATTCTTGTGCTTTGTTTTTAAGCTTTGAGATCACCTTGTTTTGGCCTTCTCACCACTGAAATCTAGAGGGATTTCGGTGGTTGGGATGGTGTTTTAAAGTCTCAAATAGGGGAGGGTCATCCCCTCTCCTTGTTGTCTTTCATGCTTACATAAATGGCTTATGTTAGTATCATGTTTGCTTAGCTTGTTTTAGCTTCATTTCAGTATATATTAGGCTTTGTTTTGCCATGATATAGCACTGTTTTAACTTGGTTTAGACATACCATGCATGCTTTGTATACTTGTCTTGTAATCCCATGATTTGCCTTAACATGCACCATGTTGTAACATGTCTTTTTAGCATGATTTTGGCTTAACTTCATGAAGCTTCTAGCCTTGTTTTAACATGCTTGAGCTCTATTTTTAAATTTTTTGGTCATGCTTGCATTGTTTTGTATAGCTACCATACAATCTAGCTTGTTAACTTTGGGTGCTTAAGTCACTAGCATGCTTTACTTGGGCCATTTCAGTGATTTGGAATCATTTGTCATGTTATTTCAGTCCATATTACATGCTGGTATACTTGCATTTGTCATCCTTTCAATGTCTTGAAGAGTTGGTGTCTTATGCTCCATAATCGGGTCATTGTGCATGCCCCTATGCTTAGGTCATTTAGATGCCATCTAAGTGGGTTTCTAGGTTTGTTTTAACATGCCGTAAATCTGATTTTGGTTGTTTAAACCATACCATGTTTGGTTGTATTAGGTGTAGTGTAACACCTCTTTTGTGGCCTTGTATGCCTCATGTTTTGCCCCTTTGTTCTAGCTTGTGTTGGCTAGTGTTGAGCTCACTTTTGGTCTTGTTTAGACCTGCCTTGGGACTGTTTTAAGTCCCCTTGGCCCTTTGGGGCTTGCTTCATGTAGCCATGGTTCGAGCCCCTTCACTAGTTTCAAGCTTTAAGCTTTCTTGCACGCTTTGCTTGTCTATTTTGGTTGGTTTGGCACCTCTACTAACATAATTTCAAAGCTTAACATGTTTGTCACATGTCCATGTTTATCCTCTTTTAAGTGTGCTTAAGAGTTGCCCTTCGATGCTTAAGTGTTAGGCCAATTGCCTTGCATGTTTGTATGCGATTTTGTCCCTTATCCCCTAGCATATTGGCCACTGATTTGGACCTATTTGAGAGCTGTCCATTTTGGTTTAAGACCATCCCCGCATGTTGTTGCATGCTTACCTTGTATGTTGTCACATGCTTGTTGCATATTTGGTCCGTGACATGTTATTGCATGCTTAAGTTGTAATGCATTTGGCATGCATTCTCTTTTTTTAAGTTGCTTAACATGTTGTTACATGTTTGCCTCACATGTTATATGCTTGAATATTGTTACATGCCTTGCATATTCGCATACTTAAGTCGCATTTTGCATGCTTGTTAGCTCGCATTTTGTCTTGTGCTTGATATGTTGTCACATATTCTTGCGTGTTCAAATGCATGTTAGGTAACATTGCGTTGCTTGTTTGCATGATCATGTTGCATTAGCTTGGTTGCATGCTCATGTTGCATTAGCTTGCTTGCATGCCTAGGTTGCATAGCATTAAGCATGCATCCCTTGTCCCTTGATAAACCATGATAGAGGTTGGGGATCTTTTATGTGTTTTGCATGCATTTCATTTGACATTAAAATGCACACTTGGCTCCTTTGGCCATCATACATTGAAATGCGTGATTGGTGGCCCGAGAGGCGAGGACCATACTCCTTTGAGTCTTAAACATGATAAGGAGGGTGGTAATGCAAACATTGCCTTGAAAATACATTGCTATGCTCTGTCTGCCCTCTGTTGCAGCAAAAATAGGATCTTGCAGGAATAAATGGCCAGTCGGCCATATTCAGTGCCAGCCGGCTATGCATTGTTGGCAGAGAGCCTCATTTATGGTCGATGACCTTCATCCCTTGGCCGATGGCCTTTCCACTTGGCCGATGGCCTCTCACAGCACCCAGAAGGTGATTCAGAAGCATCTTTGAGACTTGCACAATTTTCAAAGGTGCAGAGGAGTGCAAACAGAGGCAGCATGAGCATGGCGATGGATTTCCGAGCAAAGCCGACCGAGCATGCATGCGCCTCTCTTCCCGAGGCTGTTTTACTGCTTTAGCAGCTTAATTAATTTGTTTAATTAGTTAAGTGTTGTGTAATAATTAATTAACTTGTAGTTAGTTAATTTGTATTATTCTTTTGGTCCCTCCGTCGAGAGGGCACAATTGTGTAATAAGCGTGCGTGTGTGTGATGCATGCCTTCCAACCTCCACTTCTTTCTCCCTTTTACTTAACCGCTTACGATGGTTAGTTCTAGGGCACGTTTCAATTAGCATCCTTATGTTATGCATGTTTGCATCATTCATCCGTATTGCATGCACCGGGCTCAGCGCATCATACTAATTGCATAGTATTTCAATTCCAACTTGAACACGTGTATCGAGTTGTCGCATTTCACATGCCATTCTTAGATTAGCCAAGCCTATTCTAGTTGCATTTTGCCTGCGATGCATTAGCCATCTTAACATGGACTTGGATCATACATTTGATTACTAACATGTTCTTTGTTTTTGGCTCGGAGTACACTGTGAATGTTTACGCTTTAGCATCTTGCATGTATGTGAGTGTTAACATGACAGCATGCTTGCCATGAGGCTAAGTGCTTATATGATATAACTGCCTAAATGCCTGTGGGTGAAGGTTGGATTACTTGAATTGGAACAATTCATTGAAATCCGTGATTTAGCCTACTTGCGAGTAGCAAAACTTAAACCATTCCCAACAAACGGTTATGCGATGCTTTGTTCCAAATTAAGTGATCTAGTCTATACTTGTGTGTTGTGCGCATCACCTAGTAGCTCTAGCTAATTAACCAGAATAAGAACGCATGTGTTTTCAAAAATGAGATGTCATGTTTAGTACAGGCCGATCTTTGATCGGGCGAGCGGAAGTGCTCATAGATGACCTTCCCCAATCGTACACAAGTTCCCGAGCCGAGGCAACTTTGGTAATGACGGACACGTGACCTTATGCAACGAGTCAGGGTTTCCTAAATTCCCCCAAAACAAAATATTTAGGTGGCAACTCTGTACCTGGCAAAGCAGTCCATGTTTGGCACTTCTTTCTTAAAAATCAGTTTTCCAAAATGATTTGTCGGCAAGTGCCAGATTTTGATCTTTGGTTTTCTTTAAACCAAGCCCACCAGCATTTTTAGGCTTTCACACCTTCTCCCATTTAACTAGGTGAACTTTCTTTCTCTCTAGGGTATCACCCCACAAGAAATTTCTGTTTATTCTATCAATTTCCTCACAAACTTTTTTAGGGATAGCAGTGGTTTGCATAGTATATGCAGGGATGATAGAACTCACAGCTTGAATAAGAGTGGTTCTACCAGCTATGGAAAGCACCTTAGTTTTCCACCCAGCCAGATTCTTTTGTATTTTCTGAATGATATGATTGAAATGGCCTCTAGTGACTCTCTCATGCATAAGAGGGACCCCTAAATACTTCCCTAAATCAGAAGTTAAAGGGATACCACACTTAGCACTCAAGTCTCTAGCTACCCTTCTATCAATATTGGAGGACACAAACACCTTAGATTTTTGGGCATTGATTTTAAGCCCAGAAATCTCATAGAATTCCTCTAAAGTGGCCATAATTGTAGAACAATTTCTCATATCAACTTTTCCAAACAACATTAAATCATTAGCAAAGAATAAATTGGTTAGGCATGGACCCCCTTTAGAGGTTGTAATGACTTTCCATTTTTTGTTTGCAGCTTTAACATTGATCATGTTAGATAATCTTTCCATACACAAGACAGACAGGTAGGGGGATAGGAGATCTCCCTACCTCAGCCCCTTTTCAGGTTTGAATTCCTCCAAAGGCTCCCCATTCCACAAAATAGCCATGTTCACAATGGTAACACAACACATAATCAAATTAATAAGATTCTTACCGAAACAAAATTCCTTAAGAGTTTGTTCCAAGAAAGCCCAGGAGATGTTATCATACGCTTTCTCCAAGTCTATTTTAAGAATCATTCCTTCCACTTTTCCTTTTTTAGAGTTTAAGGTATGGATAATTTCCTGAGAGATAATAATATTATCATTAGTGGATTTGCCAGGTACAAAACTGCTTTGGTTTGGTCTCACAAGATTGCAAAGAAGGGGCCTTATTCTGCTAACCAAATTTTTAGCTATGATCTTGTAAGTCACATTACATAGACTGATGGGTCGAAATTGTTTAATGGTCTTAGGGTTTTCTAATTTAGGAATGAGAGCAACTAAGGTTCTATTGATGACAAAGGGTATGGTGTGGGAAGCAAATCAATTTTTGACAAAATCACACACAGCCGAACCAATCAGCTGCCAATATGTATGATAGAAAATGGCTTGGAATCCATCTCTGCCTGGGGCTTTGAAAGCCTTAATATTCTTCACAGCCTTCCACACTTCCTCATTAGTGACATCAATCATAAGATCACTATTCTCTTCACTACTGATAGTGTGAAGGGCCAGATTATTCCAGTGAGTCAAAGTGGTGTTAGAGCTCTGAGTGAACAAATTAGTGAAGTAGTTAGTCACCAACATCTTCAAATCTTCAGGCCTTTCAGCCCAAACACCATCTTGCCCTTTTAAAACATCAATCTTCATTTTCCTCCTTTTAGTCAGGGTGAGGAAGTGGAAGAATTTAGTGTTTTTATCACCTTGGATGATCCATTTAGATCTCGATTTCTGGAACCAAAGAATTTCCTCTTGGTAGAGGACGTTATTATACTGATCAATAAGATCCATCTCCAACACATGGAGGTTATGGGAATAGATGTTTGCTTGGGATTTTTGAATGCCATCTATCCTCCTAAGTAGCCATCCACCTTTCCCTCCGAAATATGTTCCCAAAAATTTCTTTATTCCAACGACTAGCCTTGTGAGCTAGGTTATCTAATTTACTTAAGAAAGACTCTTGGTTGTTCAACTAGTTATCGCCCACCACAGTTTGGAACTCTTCATGAGATATCCAGGCAGCCTCAAACTTGAAAAGCTTACAAGAGGGATTATAAGGGGACTTACCTTGGGTAAAGATTACCATTGGGGAATGGTCAGAATGTGTTCGGGGAAGATTTCTAACTAGCCCCTCGGGAAATGTAGTTCTGCATTCGCTGTTGCACATAGCTCTGTCGAGTCTGACCATTGTATTAGCCCATCATTTCCTGTTGTTTGTCCAAGTCAACCGTGGTCCAGAACACCCCAGATCCATGATATCACAACGATTCATTCTATCTGCAAAATTTTGAGTCCTCCTCTAGTCTTGGCTGCTATTAGAGTTGCCTGCAAAGCTTCTTTTTTTTCTTTTGGCTAGCAAAGTCGCTAAAATCAACAGTTATCATCCATGGCTCTAAAGTAGTCTGAGCAATGTTCTCCAAACTATTCCACAGTTCCTCCCTCTTGCTGTGCATAGGGCTAGCGTAAACAGCTGAGAGAAGCCACTCAGGGTACTCCTGTTGTGCAATCTTAGCTGTGATAAGCTGTGAACTTGCTTCAGTTACTCTTACATTAATAGAAATTGGGTTCCAGAGAATCCAGATGCCCCCACTTTGGCCTATAGGATCAACATGGGCTAAGGTCATGAATCCCATTTGGTTAAAGAATGTACCCATTAAGGCTAGATCCATTTTAGTTTCCATAAGGACCATCAAATCTGCTTTATGGGTCAGAACTAATTCACGCAGATTCCTTTTAAATTTCTTGTTTCCAGCACCCCGACAATTCCAAATAAGCAAATCCATGTGGGTATTGATGTGGTTAGGAGATGGGCTCTGGTTAGCAATCCCCAAATACCCCTTTGTTGTCTTGAGATTGTCCTGCATCGTTTGTGTTGCCATTGCGAATATCATGTGCTTTTCCTGTCTCACTTCGATCTATCTCCATGGTTGAATCTTTAGTTTTACTTCCTCGATCCACCCTTCTGAGGCGATGCGGTGAAATGCTTCTTTCTCTAGAGTGAGGTACACTGTGATTCTGTTCTGATTCACTACGTGATACTCAATTGCATAGTTCTCGTCTTCTTCTTCCATCTTTATCTGGAGGCACTCTGGTTTTGGGGTGAGGGATTGTTTGTAGCAGGGATAGAGTATCTGTAGTGCGGGGTATGGAAGTAGTTGGATGTGTAGGTGAGACTGGCATTGGTGTATGAACCACACCATTGTTGTCTGAGTTCTAATGGCATGTTTAGGGTTTCTGAATTCATTATATATGGGGTGCACCCATATATAATGAATTGGAGTATTTACCTAAATTAATTAACTAGAATAACAATCCAAAACCGTTTAGAAAAAAGTACTTTACAAGTTAAGATTATAACTTCTACATCAATGTTAACATTTTTTTTTTTTTTATCAGCAAAAAAGAATTTTATTGAAGATTAAAAGAAGTACATCAATGATACATTAATAAAGAAAAGGTAAGTGCAAAAAACATTATAGCTAAACATACTCATCCCAACTAAGCTGGCACCAATATGAAAGCTTAATCATATGCTAGAATCAAGCCAAGTTTGGTGAGGGACCAAACAGAGACTAGGGGGAGGGAAAAAAAAACAACCCAACTGACATTGCAGGAAATTCAACTTTTAGTGGCATTTAAAAACGCCGCTAGAAGTGCCAAAAACGCCGCCAATTCTTTTTGTGATGCTTAGCACCAAACGCCAAGGACGCGGCCGTCGCTATAGCTTTATGACGTTTTAAAACCGTCGTGATATTAGTGTAGGCAGCGTTTTTAAAAACGCCGCCAAATATCCTACCAAACACAGGGTGATGTCATTGACGATATTTAGTGACGTTTTGGAAAAACGGCGTCATATCTTTTTTTAAGAATATGACCGTTAGTGTGTAGGGTTTAAGAGACGTTTGTAGAAACGCTGTCATAGCCTTTTTTTTTTTTTCTTTTTTTTCTTTTTGAAATTGTGCTACTTGTATTTGATTGAACTAAAAAAATACCTGTAATAGCACTAATATAAAATAATAACTCTCATTCAAATAGCTGTAATGAAGCATTAATTCACTTTCTCATTCAATTAATATCCAATCACCATTACCCACAAAATTAACATATCCAAAATCCAAAAATCATGTTTTAACATTAACCACAAACTAACATATATCCAAAAATCATGTCTGAGCATAAAAGTTGTAGTCTTCACTGGTCTACATGCCTACATCAGAACATAAACTACAATCAGATTCCCCAAAATAAACACAAATTGAAGAATTTGTACCCAATACTTATAAACAGTACTTAAAACTTGAAAAAGCACTAACAAGAAGATTTTTTCACATACCAAGAAGCACTACAATCCCAAGAACATAAATGCAAAGAAGCACCAAATACATATAAAGAAAAGGGCATACCCAGAGACAATATTGACACAGATGAGAATCATGTAAAATTAAATAAATAATGTTCTCATAGCATAAACAAATTTAGATCTGCAGAACAATAAATAAATAGAGCTTAATTCTGTCAAAATTAGAAACAAAATAATTCAGAAAATCATTAAGCATGTGATTATACTCCATCCTTATTTTTCACTTCAGCAGAAGACCTCAGGGGGGTTTCTTTCTTGGTGTTTCCCTCGGGCACGTCTACTACAAAGGATTCTATTACCAGAGTCCCTGGTCATCAATGACTTCTGGATGGACGGAAATGATTGAGGAGTAGTTCTAGAAAATAAAATAAAAGAAAAAATAAACAGGGGCAAACATGGAAAAAGCTCCATTTTTTTGAATCTCACACTTTCCATTGCTTTGCGTTCGTCGTAACCAAACTCAGCCTACACGAAGCCCCCATTTTTTTTTCTAAAGTTTGCAAGTTCTAAGTTGTGTTACTGCAGGGGATAGAACTAGAACAATGTGTGAACTCAAGTGTGTGCCTTCCGCAAAAGCCCAAACTAGTAGTTGGACTCCGGGGCTCAACCGCCAACATTTTTGTGGACAATGCAGCATACAGGTACTTCCTCATCAATACTTTTCAAGTTTCATCAATTGACATGGAGAGTGCAGCTGTAGTGACGGTAAATGCTTCTTAATTTCCAACTTATTAGTTAATCACTCTCTAAATCTTCTTAGTTTTTACTACTTCCTATTGTATATGTAGTTCAGAATATGTCAGTTTAAGCAAGGCATCATTAAGTTGGCATTTCAGGAATCCACTATTACTAATTTGTCCAAGTCATTGTTAGCCACTTCAGTGTGTGATAATCTGACATATTCTGAACAACATATTTCAAAAAATTACATCACTAAAAAAAAGGAAGAAGAAGTTGATTTATGGGCAAATATAACAATTGGGTTACATTGGTGGTTTAATAGACAAGCAAGTCAAATGGGTATCTAGTGATTGTCATCAGAGGACTATTTGACTTGGCAAGAGGACAACCAGGGCAGAACTCAATTCTAAGAAAAACATATATGGATTTTCTATATATTGGAATTGTTGTGTTGCAAGTTTATTTATAAGAATAACAAAGTCAAAAGTAGGTGAATGGAGAAATATCTATGGTGTGCACCCAGAAAGGCACATTCTAAGACATGCCATGCCACTTTGTGGCGTTAGTTATAATATTTTATAGTAAAAGTTATGAATGAGCGAATAAATGGTGTATATCCCTAAAGTGAATGTTGCGAATGTAGGATTTCAAAAGAAATCTAACCCCAAAATCTCAAGTCTAATCAATAGAAAAAAACAATAATAATTGTGTACCTAACGTCATTGATAGAGGTAAGTAGTAGACTTCTTAGTGATTATTGTTTTCCACTCCAAAACCCTGATCATTTATCACCCTTACGTTGTCTCATTGAAATAAAGTTGTTTTATGAAACAATAAAGCAAAAGATAATACTTCAGCAAAAATGCTAGTTTAATTTTGTAGACTTGTTTAACCCACTGAAACCTTTTTGTTGCAACAACATATAGAGTATGCCATTAATTTCTGCTTAATTTCTTATTATAGATATGCCTAGATGTTAGGAACATTACACCAAACAAAAATAAAGAAGGCATTAGTTCCCTTGTCAACAGCAATTTCTACATAGCACAATGTTCTAATTGGATAAGAAAAATAGATGGATTATCCTTTAAATTACCAGCTCATAGCAATACCAGATAGCAAACTAAAAACATAAACAATTCCCGATATAAGATATGCCTTTGTATGAATGAAAAACCAACACATTTGAGAGAAAATGAATCCACGTTCAAAAAGAGAGCAAATGAATTGATTGTACATAACGAGAGCAAATGAATTGATTGTTAGGTTTAATTACCAGATCTGGTATGTTCCGATCAATCCACGTTCAAAAATAGCTCAAGGGTGTTGATCTTGGCCTCAGGTGGAACAATATTCATGACCCAAACAGGGTCATCAACTAGAGCAATAGCAAATCCACCTAGGTAGGCATTCATGTCGAGTAGGTTTCTGTATCTTCCGGCTTGCTCGAGTTGATTATTCACGGTTTTGTAGTATGCTAACCTCATCTGGATCAATCTTGGATTGGGGGTGAACCAAAAAATCCATTGGCATTGCTTCAGGCCTTAAAGTAAGACGCATGGACGATGACTGGCCAGACTTCGATTCCCTGCACATCCCTTATCCACTGGCATTGCTTCAAGCCTTAAACAAGACATTCCTCGCATGAGTAAGACTAGATATATATGGAAACAAGGTCAAGATGGCTAAATCAATAGGTTGTATATACCAGGTCCTGTCTTCTTTTTCACCCAACTCATAATAGCATCCCCACAAAAGATGAGTAATAAGACAATAAGACAACGGTATTGTTCCATATTGTTGCAACCAAGAGAAACAAAAGTCAGAGATGCTAAAATGACCATCATAAAGCTCACGTCATAAAAAAAAAAAAAAAAAAAAAAAAACAACGTCATTGTATGCATATGATCATGGGCTACCTTTGTCATGCATCAGAATCGCTTAAAATTGGTATATTACCAAACATTTCTTAATTAAGGGAAATTTATGTGAGAATTACATAGTGGTGTGGAATTCTAACTAAGAATATTGTGACAGACTCCAAGCAAAACTAACATAAGAATGTTAACACTTCATTCTCAGCAAAAATAAATGTCTATTCTATATACGAAAAGTGTACATACAGAATGATGTGGCGATATGACATTTTTTAAATTAAGAGTCAACTTAATGATTGTTATATTTTGAAATGAGCACAATCTCGGTTCAACTACATCAATCAATTTGTATAAATAAAAATAATGTATAATTTTTATATTTGTATAGCATTACTCCAAAAATAAAGAAGACAAAGATAGTTTTAATGCAATTCTATAAAATAAAGATCTGAGTTGTTGCTGAAAAATGGAATATCAAGAGAATTGCTTTCCTTAAAATGGGATATGATGTGATGATCGTTTATTTTAACTAACTTAGAACTCTCACCTAAAATCGTCCGAATAGCTTCTAGGTAGGAGGGATTTCTCTTGGGCCCTGGATCGGGTGATCTGTAATAGTGGCAGAAAGAGAAGGCAGAAACAAAGGTTACTGATGCAAAGAGCAGCATAGCCAATGGGCCTGCAATCCAAATCTCAGTTGTTAATAGGGACTTTTCAACTAATATCACAAACTACAAAAGCATTTGATCAATTGAAACTATTAGTTTCAATAGCAGCTTAAGAATAGAATATTTATCCATCATAACAACTCCATTTAGTAACAATGGTTGGATCTTAAAAGAAACATTTAGTAAGTATCTATAAAAATAAATAAATAAATAAATAAATAAAAAGGAACCATTTGGTTTAGTAGGAAATAAGAAAACATGTTTCAGACCACCCATTTGCTTCAGCATATGACTTTTGCCCAAACGACCTGTGAACGGGCAACCAGCCTGAAGTATTTGTGACCCGTTCCTTGTTCCGAACTCTTCCATGAATATCCTCCTGATTCTTCCTTATAATCTTTCCTGATTCGTCTTTCCCAAACGCTGCTTCCTTGACCGTAATCTCCTTGTCGTCACACCACAACCCATTGGCTCTTTGGACTGCCATCGTTGCTGCAACAGAGCAAGCATATCTGACAAAGCCGAATCTTGACTTCGTTGATTTCCTAGTTTTATTTGGAATGAAAACGTCTTTAACGATACCAAATCTCATAAACAAAGCATGAAGCCTTTGATGAGTCCATACACTCTAACACGGTGTTTGGTTTATTGAAATGAAGGTAGAATGGAATGGAATAATCATTACTTAGCATCCCATTAGAATGACCATTCCCTTACAATGTTGAATGATGATTCTATTTGAATGAATTTTCTATCAATTTTTTGCTCTAATTGAAAGCTCATAAACCCACTGCAATATTGAATTTGCACTTTCACAATATCTAAGTGTGCAAATGGTAGTATAAATAATATTTTTCTTATTTTCATAATTAGTACACATACCTCCAGAAGAAGTGCCTGATAATGGAACACAAATCATAAGCAGTTTCTTAACATGACACAAAAAACTATTTCACGGATGTGCCTAATTCACAGAAAAAAAAATTAGCATCACATGACAGATATGGCAGCCACAAGATCAATTCTGGTTCAAGAGATGGAACACAAATCATAAGCAGTTTCTTAACATGCGCCTCAAACATGACACAAAAAACTTATGCTATATCCCTTGCCATTAAACTGAACAAGCATCCAGCCCTGCACCTAAGCAACCCTCTCCAAGGTGGTTAGGTGCTCCTCACTGTATCAAGTGGAATACAAAGTGAAGACCATAGAAGATGAACAAGAATGGTGTGATAGTATTTTCCAGTGCTTAACATCATCAAAAATGGACGTATCAGCACCAAAAATTGAAGGATACTAGAGAATTCAAACTAGCAAGCTATATCAGATCAAATATGAAAGTGAGCCAGAACTACTCCAAAAATGGCATCCAGTTTATCACAAGTGCATTTATCATGCATTGTTTAATGAATTCAAGGATGTGTAGTTTATTTTCTACAATCACTTGTCCAGTTTACCACTTTTGCAAATATAAAATCAGCCATGTAGTTTTACCTTACCACAAGTGCAGAGTTAATGAATTGGATTATTACAGTTTTTTACATTATTATTACAACAATAACGAGAAGAATATGCACGGAATTTAGGACAAGTAACCAAAAATAATGAGATGGGTGTGTAGTAGTATTTTCAACAGCTTAAGAATAGGTGTAATTATTGCACCTATCCAACCCGCATGTGGATGCACCATACCATACATCTTTTACATTCATCAGTTATTTGCAGCACCCATGTAGAATACCAAAATCCAATCACACAAGTTCATGATAGACACGTACATAGAGAGAGAGAGAGAGAGGAGCGTCACTTTCAGCAATAGCCATCTCGACATCTTGCATTGTGACAAGACCAATTATGAAAATAAGAAAAATAATAAAACAACATAGCAAACAAAACCTTATCAAGTAAAAATCCAACAAAACAATAAACAAATAAATTTTTTTAAAAAAAAAATCCATATCATAACCCAACTCAATCAATCCAAAAATTAGAAATTAGAAAAGAAAAAAAAATGGGAACACAAGCTCAACCTATATTATCAAAAAAAATCCCCAATTATCTCCGCAAAATCTTAATTTTCTTAATTTTGGAGTCAGCTTAAACAATAAGATTCAAAGCAAAAATAAAAGCATAATCTCAAAGAAATCAAATACAGCTATTGGATTATTAGATGCAACACGTAATGGTTGGTTGCTTGACCAATCCCACAATTTTACCTACTGCAATCACGAGTAGCCAACGGAGAAAGTACTGTGCATAATTTGTGGATATGGATTTTGGAGGTCAACAAAAATAAAAAGAAGAGAGTTAAAAATAAAAAAGATAAATTACCAAATAGAACTAACAGTATGTTGAACTTTATCTGGTTTCAACCATGTTGATCTGCTTTGATCCAAGAAAAAAATATATATACATGAGAGAGGCATGCAGAGGAGCCCAGGTTGATGGGAATATCCGCTTCTCTTTCCTTTCTAACATCTCCATCTCTGGCACGACTCTTGTCAAAAACGAAATGAACATGGAAACCATTTCAAAAATCCATTTTAGGTTCAGAAAATATAAAATTATTTCAGAAACCCATTCTAGAAAATAGAAACTATTTCAGAAACTCATTTCAATCAAAGAATAGATGTTACAAAAATCAAAACATTTCAGAACCAAAATCAAATCATTTCAAAACCATTTCACACATAGAAACTATTTCAGAAAATAGAGAAAGAAATAAATAAACAACAAACCTGTTCCAGTCGAACCCAGCTTTGGCTGGTGACCTTCAATACAATATTGTGAAAAAATATAACAAAAGATCTCATTAAACAAGCTAAAAAACAATAAAACAGATCTGCTAAATTACAAACCTTTAAAGTTGGGTTTGTCACCATCATCATTAGTTGCAATACAATCACAGAGCTCTGTTATTTTATCTTCATTATTAACTCTAATCCAAAGCATCATCTCATAGTAAGCTAATCTTAATAGTGAATTCAGATTCTCCTCATAGATAGCTTCACAGAAATATACAAATTCTTGTACCATCTCCATGTTGATTAAAAACATCTCAGAAATGGACCATAAGTTTCCTCCTTTAGTCACCAACTCACCATCAAGAATATACCTAGAGCACATTCATTTCATTTCACAAATCCTCATTAAACTTGTAGTTTCTTGCTTAAAATTTCAATAACCACATCAAAAGAGACGGGAAGGAAGAGCGAGCGAGCGAGAGAGAGAGAGAGAGAAATCAATACCTCACTGGTGCAAATGGTGGTGGCGGTGCAGATGGTGGTCGCGGTGGAGCTTCGAAATTGAGAAAGAGAACTTCAAAATCGAAATTGCTCTGAGATCTCTGAGACCGATCTGAATCTCAAAGATGAATCTTTGAGAAATCAAGCACAGCCAAAGATGAAATCAGATCTAGAGAGAGAGAGGGAGAGTCGGTGGAGCTTCGAAATCAAGAGAGAGATCTTCAAAATCGAAATCGCTCTAAGATGAAATCAAAATCACTTTGAATCTCAAAGATGAACCTGTATGAATCTGAATCTCAAAGAAAATCGCACTGAATCGAAATTGCTCTCAAGGATTTAAAAGCAATTGGGGGTGAGCAAAAGAGAGGCGCAATTTGAAGGCGTGAAGATTCAAAATAAGGGTTTACAAAAGGCTTTAACAATCATTCTCAGCTTCAAAATGGTCTCTAAGAATGAGAGGGTTGAGAGAGGGAGAGAGAGAGATCGCTCGCTCGCTCGCTCGAGATCTGTGCATTTAGCATCCCCGATTCAAAATAAGGGTTTCAAAACAGAGGGAGAGAGGAGGCGCGTGAGGCTAACGGAAACGCCTCCTAATATAAAATGGTGTCGTTTTGTTTAAAGGAATATCTGACGTTTAAAAAATGTCGTTAAATGTTAATAAAAGTAATGTTTAAAAAAACGCCACCATATCTCCTTTTTCCCGTAGTGCGAAAACACACCCAAACTCAATCCACCAAAAACAAAGCACCAAAAATTCAGAACACCATCACTGCTAAATGTACAACGACAGATGAGCAAAGTGCTGAGATGTCTCCACACTGGTACCCAAACCCAAATGCAAAGGGAAGAACAACAAGCAACACAAACCAAACAATACTAACCAGCAAAAAAGAGTTCTGCAAACACATATATCACACTCTTTAACACCACCTCAGAAGCAACTACGGATCAAACCCAAATTGGAGATGAAAACATGAAATGAATACATGCTGCCAATGTGATGGTTCTTTACGCAGTAAGCTACTTTGACTTTGATGATTAACGTGCTAACATTAAATAATTTTAATGTTTTAATAACTAGTATACTAACACACACACACACACACTCTCTCTCTCTCTCTCTCTCTCTCTCTCTATTTGCATACATACATATACTGGCACCAGCTATCCATACTTCCTTCCTAAGACCCAGACACCATGACCACCTCTACCAGCAGAGCACACGTCCTAGTGTTCCCTTATCCTGCGCCAGGGCACATGATGCACCTCCTGGACCTAACCAACCAACTGGCCACACGTGGACTCACCATCACCATACTGGTCACACCTAAAAAACCCTCTGTCCTCCTGAACCCACTTCTCTCCAAACACCCTTCTATCAAAACCCTAGTGTTGCCTTTTCCTGCACACGCCTCACTCCCCACCAGCACAAAGAACGTCAAAGACCTCCCTTCCATAGCCTTCCCTGCTATCATGCGCTCTATGCACCAACTCTTTAGCCCCATCCTACATTGATTCCAAAACCACCCTTCTCCGCCCGTGACCATCGTCTTTGACATGTTCCTATGGTGGACCCACCAGCTTGCGTGTCAGCTCGGGATTCGCCGATTCATGTTCTCATCTTCAGGTGCAATGGCCATGTCAATCATTTATTCACTGCGTCGATACCCACCGGAAAATGATGATTTGAACGATCAAAACCATCTGATCTCTCTATCGAGAATTTTGAATTCCTCAATTTACCCTTGGTGGCAGCTTCGTTTTCTGTATAGTACTCGCTACTTGGAGGGAGACCCAATTTCGAATTCTTGAAAGATGGTGTTCTTGCTAATATGGCGAGTTCTGGACTCGTGTTTGACTCGTTCAGTGAGTTGGAACGAGTTTATTTTGACCACGTGATGGAGGAAGCGGGCCATGATTGGGTGTAGGCGGTGGGGCCATTACAACCTACTGAGGAAGATTCATCAGCAAAAAGATCTGGGTCGAGACCGGAATTGGCCAGTGATATATCATCTTGGCTTGACACGTGTGAAGATCACACGGTGGTGTACGTGTGTTTTGGGAGTCAAGCTGTGTTGAACAACAATCAAATGGAAGAAATTGCATCTGGGTTTCTCACCAACTGGCGCTTGGAGCTTCATCTAGCTCCAAGCTCCACTTTATTGATGTACTGTAACTTTTATGCTTACCTTCATCAATAAAGTTTTCCTTTGCCGATCAAAAAAAAAAAAAAAATTGCATCTGGGTTGGAGAAAAGTGGAGCTAAGTTTTTATGGTGTGTCAAGGAGGCCCCAAAGGGACACGTGGAGGGAGATTACGGCGTGATACCACTAGGTTTCAAAGATCGTGTGATTGGGAGAGGGTTGATCGTAAAAGATTGGGCCCCACAAGTGATGATACTGAGACATCGAGCTATCGGGGTGTTTTTGACTCACTGTAATTGGAACTCGATTCTTGAAGGGCTCGTTGCCGGGGTGCCAATGCTAGCATGGCCAATGGAGGGTGAACAATTTTTGAATGCCACTCTATTGATGGATGAGCTAAAGGTTGTAATTAGGGTTTGTGAGGGTGCACAAACGGTTCCAAACTCAGATGAGTTGGCTCGAGTTGTGGCTGAGTCCGTGAGCATGCAAGAGATTGAGAACATACGAGTTGGGTAGCTAAGCAGGGCAACATTAGATACCATAAAAGAAGGTGGAAGTTCTTGTAAGGACTTGGATAAGTTGGTCATGCATATTTCAGAAGGGGCTACTTAAATATAAGATGGAGGGCGTGAAACATTAAAAAAATAATTTTCTTTTTTCTTTTTGATTGATTAATGATAGAAAAGAAGGAAGGAAGGTATGGTCATTAATGCATTAGAAAATCTACAAAATGAAAATTTTGTGATTTTGAAATGCAGTTTTATAATTATTTAATTTTATTATTTCAAAAAAAAAATTAAAGAAATAAAGTATTAATATGTGACCAAACGTTTTAAGTGGTTAAAGAAGGGACCTGGATCCCCTCCATCCAGTCCATGGAGGGTGTTATCCAGTCCTTTATGGATAACTATTAATTCCGTTTTAATAATTTTAACTGTTACACGATTATTTGTATATATTATTTATAAATAAAATTAGGTTAGCCTGATATTTGTAATTCATTTAATTTATCGCATTTAGTACTAAAAGATGGATGATATATTTTTAAATGAGTAATGTTAGAAACTTACACTTTTAGACTCACAAGTTCACCCATAATAATGTAATAAGAGAGTTAATAAATCAAGAGTTGACATATATCATCCTACATCATTGTGGTCACAATTGTGAAAGTTTTTTAGGGTTTCAAATATTTTCTTTTCAAAACACACATGTCGTCTATTTTCAATGGAACCAAAGCAAAAGAATAAGGTTGGGCTTGCCTCTAGTCCAAGTGGGACTTATCATACGTGTCACCGTTTATTTTGTAAAAGTTTTCGTGCATATCATTCATAAAAAATTACGTTGATAAAAAAAAGTTAAGATATGTTAAAAAAAACATATTTTAGAAAACAGGAGAAAAGTTTTTAATTTTTAATTTTTATTATTAATTTTTAATTCATAAAAATTTACACAAAACAGATCCTTATGTAATTAAAAACTAGCGCCTAGTTAACAGGCGCCCTAAAATTAGTTAACAAGACTCGACATTATGGATTTGGTTAATGTGTGTCCTTATGACACATTTTAAGAAGCTTATAAAAGTTGTACATCTTGCATAGATATGAATGTAATGAATAATGTACAATACATTTATGCTCTATATTTGTTTGGCTAAAAAATATTTTCTAATAGAAAACATTTTATATAGGGCAAATTACACCAGTGGTCCCTATATTTTGTCTATTGTGTCATTTTGGTCCCTATACTTTCAATTGGTTCAATTTTGACCCTTAATTTTAAATTTCATATGAAATCGGTCCCTATATTTTGTCTATTATGTCATTTTTTTAATAGAAAATTATCGCTGAATTGATTAAGGTTAACTTATTAAGTTGAGTAAGTTCACAATTTTGTTCTTGAAAACATAACATATGCTTTTTATGTGTGTATTTTCATAAATAAAAAATAAAATAAAATGTTAAGAGTTGTAATCAATTGGACCAGATTGAGACAAAATCATAAATTGAAGATCAAAATCGAGCCAATTGAAATTACATAGACCAAAATGACACAAGGACCAAAATAGTGGGACTACCGTCATAATTTGCCCTTTGATATGGAAAAATTTTTTCAAAAAATATTTTTCTATGTTTGGTGGTGGTGGTTGTGGTGCAACTAAAGTGGAAGTGGATGTGGTGATGGTGGCGTGGTAGCAGAGGTAAGAGTAGTAGTAGTAGTATGGTAACATTGATGAAATTTTGGTCCAAAAAATGTTTTCTACTTTTCAAAGGTGAAATTTTTTTTTCTATCCATATAGATTTATTTTATGTTGACTATGAAAAATATTTTCCGTTGATTTTTATTTTTCATTCTACTGAAAACCAAAAAATACAAACAAATATTTTTTAAAAAATATTTTTTTGCTCAAACAAACTCTTTTAACATGCGTCCTATGTAATGAAATGTTTGGGTGCTGCTCGTCTTTCAGTTTCTCTTTTGTTGCTTTTGTTGATGTCTCTTTTGTTGCTTTTCGTTGGATCCTCTCCAACCAATTTTCGTTTCTAAGAGGTGCTAACATACGATAGATTTTTTTTTTAACCTAATTAGGATAAGATTGTCTAATTTTAATGCTTTTTACATTCTTCCTTTTTTTATGATTGTTTGCTTATATTTCCTCATATTTTTCAATCATCTAATACAAATCATAAATACTTTATCTTTTTCACAAATCATACTATCATAAAATACCACGTGACCATATTCTTAGACTACCAAATAATCACCCTAGTATTTCTTTGATATTCATTAATAAAGTACCCGCCTTATGCTCATCCAAAAAATATATATATATTATTTATTAAATATCCTCTCATGCATTATGTATAGATATTAGGGACTTGCTAACAAAACTAAAATATATAAAATTTAAGTAATATTCTTTTTAACGTGATTTCATAACAATCAAGTAAATTATATTCTTACATTAAACTTTTCAAGTCATTATATGATCATTTTGCAACTAGAAAGTTTTAGGCCATGTTTGGTTTGGATTTTGAAAATAATTTTTGAGAGCCCAAAATTAAAAGTACTTTTGGTTAGAATATTCCCAATGCTATTCTAAAATTATCTCTATCCCGAAAACTATTTTAAAACTATTCCAAATTTATCTCTATTCCGAAAACTATCTTAAATCAAATTTATCTCTATTAGCAAAGTTACATTAATTGAACCAATATCTATATTCAAGTATGTTATACGTCATATTTTCAAATTAATGAAATGTTTTTGGATACAACTTTGTGTAGAAGTTATTTGTCAATTCATATAAAAATTTAAACAAAATGATTTTGTATTTCGAATTAATAAAAAAATATTTTTGAAAATAATGAAAAAAAAATAAGAAAATTGGTCTAGCATCCCTCTCCAACTTTTAGTAATGGGAGAGGTCCACAATAATTATTATTATTATTTTATTATTATTATTATTTTTTTTTTTTGTAGCCTAAGATTTCTCACCCACACACATATATCACACCCACTCTCTCATTTTCTTTTTTTTCTTTTTTTTCTCTCTCTCTCTCTCTCTTTGTGGATTGAGAATGATAACAAAATTGAAGCAAACAACAATGACTTCTTTAATATCAAGATTTTGCTCTCTGAATTCAATTTGCTCATCCAAATCTCACATCACTTTTTCTGTTTCTTCAAGCTTTCCACTTAAGTTTCTTCATCTTCAAAGCCATGACAACTCTGTCAATCATATTCAACGAAACTAGGATTTCATCTCCCCAAAAATCTTTGAGATTTCTTCTCAGAAATTTCTCTAACGCATTTTACTTTCATCATTTAGTCTATTCATCTTCAACTCGGTTCATCTCTGTTCGTAATTAGGGTTTCATCATCACTACCTTACTCTGGTAAGTGTTTCTATTCTTGAACTAGTTTTTCTTTGTATCTACAGTGCATTACATTTTATAATATTCTTAAATTAATTAGGGTTTCTATTTCGTAATAACATCCGGATTAATTAGGGTTTTAATTGCATTTTGTATCCTTTTGAAGCTTGTTATGTGATTCTGTCTATAATTTTCTCTTACATCTGAATTTTCTCTAATGACATTAGATTCACTTTACTTTATGTGTTTGTTTAATCTTGTTGAAGCTAGTAGTTTGGTTGAAATGAATTTCTCTACCAGTTCGTTGCCATTAGTTTGGTTGAGATGAATTTTCTCTGACATTTCAATTTATACTACTTGTTTGATTTTTACTTATTAGTTTCCTCTATGTGATGAATTTTCTTTGGAATCCATATTTTCTCTGACCACAATTATAATCATATGAACTTATATGCCTTGATTGCTTTTCTCTTATCTGAATTTTTCTTGACCTATCAAATTATGTTGCTTATTTGATTTTCACTTATTAGTTGTCTCATTGTATGTAATTTTCCCCTTGAAATGAATTTTCTTTGGCATCACAATTTTCTCTAAACACATTGGATTCACTTTACTCTATGTACTTACTTGATCTTGTTGAAGCTAGTAATTTGGTTGAGATGAATTTTCTCTGCAATTTCTTTTTCCCTTTGAGTTTGAGACTTTTGGAGTCGGTGTCTTCTTGATGCTAGTTGCCTCTTGGGCTTGAACTTGGACTTTCTGTTTTGTTTGTGGTGTTTTGCTGCTGCTGCCTTTAGATCTTAGCTCATAACTGGCAGTCACATAGAATTTCTATTTTGTTTGGAGGGTTTGAGGTGTTTTGCTGTTACTGCGTTTTGATCTCAGCTCATAACTAGAAGACTCAACAACTTTTTATTTCTTTTGTGGTGTTTCAGGTGTTTTGTTGCTGAGGCATTTTGCCATTTTTAGACAATGAAAACATAAAGATTTCAACAGAAAATTTAGTACAAGGACAGAAATATCAACATTAAAGACGTCAAATCCTTGAAAAATTTTAAAAATAGAGCAAATTACAAGCATAAGCACACAACTAGACCCAAAAAAAAAAAAAAAAATCAAGGAAGCCACAAAAAAAAAAATTGGACTCTACTGTGATAAGAGAAAATATAGATGCTATAGAAAATTCAGCACAAGGAGACAACAAACTAGTGAAAATCAAATAAGCAACATAAATTAGTGGGAGTTTAATGTGAGCTGGAAAAATTTAAATGCCGCAGAAAATTTGAGAGAAAACTAAAGAGACAACTAGTCAAAGAAAATCAAGCAAGGCACATTGAGAAAGGGAGTCCAATGTGTTTAGAGAAAATTCATCTAAAGAGAATATCTTAGTGCTAGAGAAAATTTATCTCAAAGGAAAAAATACGCATAATAAGACAACTAATCAGTGAAAAACAAACAAGTAACTTAAATTAGAGGCTTAACTGTAAGCAAACCAAAGAAATTTCAAATAAGATAAATTTAAAAATACTCAGAGAAATTGAGCAAACCAGAGAAATTTCAAATCAAAGAAATTGCTAGAACAAAAGAGAGAAGGTTGGAGAAGGATGGAGAGAGTTAGAGAGAAACCTTTTTCACGAGAATTAGAAGAGAAAGTTACAAAAAAATAAAGTGAAATAGCTAGAAAATTAAAGGGTACTTGAATTTATCCTTTCGGGCTTGAGAATTGAACACTTAGATGACTTAGAAAACATAAAATGAGTTGCTTATGTTAAACTAATACCGTTAAGTAAATTCTCTTTTTTGGAGGCTAAACAAGATTAGCTGGTGTTAAACTTGGCTATTTAAGCTAATGAAATTATTAGTTGCCTAACCTAATTAGATTCTAGAACCGAAGAGAGAAGGATGGAGACGGACGGAGAGAGTTAGTGAGAAACTTTCTTCTTGAGAACTAGAAGAGAAAGTTAGAGAAAAGAAAGGGAAATAGGATGAAAAGTAAAGCGAATTCAAATTTATCGTCTTGGACTTGAGAATTGAACACTTAAGTGATTTAGAAAACATTAAATGAGTTGCTTAAGCTAGGCTAATATCGTTAAGCTACGGTTACTCAGTAAATTCTCTTTCTTGGAGGCCAAATAAGATTAGTTTGAGTTAAACTTGACTACATAAGCTAATGCAACTAATAGTTGCCTGAGCTAATCAGTTCCAAGAACAAAAGAGATAAGGATGGAGAAGGATGGAGAAGGACGAAGAGAATTAGATAGAAACTTTCTTTTTTAGGACTAGAATAGAAAGTTAGAGAGAAGAAAGGAAATATAATGAAAATTAAAGGGAATTCTGATTCAACCTTTTGGACTTGAGAATTGAACACTTAGGAGAAGATTTAGAAAACCTTAAATGACGTGCTGAATTCAAACGAATATTGTTAAGTTAGAAGCACTTAGTAAAATCTCTTTCTTTTCTTGGAGGCTAAGCAAGATTAGTTTGAGTTAAACTTGGTCACCTAAGCTAATGAAGCTATTAGTTGCTTAATCAAATTAGTTCCTTGAACAAAAAGAGAGAAACACGGAGAGAGTTAGAGAGAAACTTTCTTCTTGAGAGCTCGAAGAGAAAGGTAGAGAAAAGAAAAGGAAATAAGATTTAAATTAAATCGAATTCAAATTCATCCTTTTGGACAAGAGAATCGAACACTTAGGTGATTTAGTAAACATGAAACGATTTGCTTAAGCTAAATTAATATCGTTAAGCTACAATTACTCAGTAAATTTTCTTTCTTGGAGGCCAAGCAAAATTAGTTTGAGTAAAACTTTGCCATTTAAGCTAATGAAACTAATAGTTGCCTAAGTTAATTCGTTCCTAGAACAAGATATAGAAGGATGGAGAAGGACAAAGAGAGTCAGAGAGAAACTTTCTTCTTCAGAACTGGAAGAGAAATTTAGAGAGAAGAAAGGGACATATAATGAAAATTAGAGGGAATTCCAATTCATCCTTTTGGACTTGAGAATTGAACACTTAGGTAATTTAGAAAACCTAAGTCAAACTAACATCGTTAAGCTACAATTACTCCGTAAAATCTCTTTCTCGAGGGCTAAGCAGGATTAGTTTGAGTTAAAGTTTGCCACTTACGGTAATGAAACTATTAGGTGTCTATGCTAATTAGTTCCTAGGACAATAAAGAGAAATTGGAGACAGACGGAGAGAGTCAGAGAGAAACATTCTTCTTGAGATCTAGAAGAGAACGTTAGAGAAAAGAATGGGAAATAGGATGAAAATTAAAGGGAATTAAAATTCATCATTTTGGACTTTAGGATTGAACACTTAGGTGATTTAGAAAACATTAAATGAGTACCTTAAGTTAAACTGTTATCGTTAAGCTACAATTAGTCAGTAAATTCTCTTTCTTGGAGGCTAAGCAAGATTAGTTTTAGTTAAACTTGGCCACTTAAGCTAATACAACTATTAGTTGCCTTAGTTCCAAGAACAAAAGAGAGAAGTGTGGAGAAGGACGAAGAGAGTTAGAGAGAAACTTTCTTTTTGAGAGCTAGAAGAGAAAGTCAGAGAAAAGAAAAAGATATACGATTAAAATTAACGTGAACTTAAAATATGCGTTTTGGCCTTGAGATTTGAACCCTTAGATGATTTAGAAAAAAATTAAATGAGTCGCTTAAGTTAAACTAATACCGTTAAGCTAGAATTACTGAATATTTTCTTGTTTCTAGAGGCAAAGCAAGATTAGTTTGAGTTAATCTTGGCCATTTAAGCTGATGAAACTGTTGGTTGCCTAAGGTAATTAGCTCTGAGAACAGAAGAGAGAAGGTTGGAGAAGGATGGAGAGAGTTAGAGATAAACTTTCTTCTTGAGATCTAGAAGAGAAAGTTATAGAAAAGAAAGAGAAATTGGATAAAAATTAAAGTGAATTCCAATTCATCATTTTGGACTTGAGAATTGAACACTTAGGTGATTTAGAAAACATTAAATCAATCGCTTAAGGAAAACTGATATCGTTGAACTACAATTACTCAGCGAATTCTCTTTCTCGAAGGCTAAGCAAGATTAGTTTGAGTTAAACTCACCTACTTGAGCTAATGAAACTAATAGTTGCCTAAGCTAATTAGTTCCTAGAACAAAAAGGAGAAGGGTAGAGAGGGACGAAGAGAATCAGAGAGAAACTTCCTGATTCAGAACTAGAAGAGAAAGTTAGAGAGAAGAAAGGAAATAGAATGAAAATTAAAGGGAATTCTAAAAGCCAAGTCAATATCCCTAGAATAATCAAGAATAAATTTGACACTCTCCTGGGAAGTAAATGATAAGTTGTCAAATATGAATGAATTCCTATTCTTCCAAATTTTCCATAATGTCACAATGAACACAGAGGACCATGTGGCATGATCATTAAAAAGTTTTTTATTTTTAGAATTTGAAAGAAGCCACTCAGTCCAATTCTTTTTGTGCATGTCCCTGTACCACTGGCTACCACATAAAGCCAACCATATGGCTTTAGCTTCGTAGCAGTCTCTAAACAGGTGTTGCATGTCCTCTATCCCCTAGTTGCAAGAATAGTTTGGGTCAAATGTGAGACCTCTTTTCATTCTCATTTGGTTTGTGAGTAATTTTCCATGCAAGACCAGCCACATAAAACATTTAAGTTTTTGAGGCAGTCTCACTTTCCATATTTAGTTCCAGTGTTCTTCACATCTTTGATTACAAGTGATTAAATCATAGGCAGATGCCACAAGAAACTCTCCATATTGAGTTCCTTTCCAAGTTGGACTATTTGGGATAGTATAAGTAGGAGGTTGAGTTTTCAAAATAAGAGTGGCGATATTATGAGGGAACAACCAAGAAATTTTGTCCACATCCCACCATCCTTGATCATTAACAATTTCGGCCACAGAGCCAAAGTTCTCAGTAAGTGTATGGTTAGATTGGTGTATGGTAGACATTTCATCCTCAAATGATTTGTCCCCACACCATCAATCTTTCCAAACATCAACCAAAGCACCAGTGCCAATTTTCCACTTCACCCATTTTCTAGGGATATGTCTGGTTTGAAGGATACTTCTCCACACAAAGGAAGCATTCTTCCCTTTGGGCCAGTGATAGAGGTGAGTGTTCTTCAAATACTTGTTTCTAAGGACATTACACCACAAACTATCCTCTTTATTCAAAAGTTTCCAACCAAGTTTTGCAACAAGTGCCAGATTTTGATCTTTGGTTTTCTTTAAACCAAGCCCACCAGCATTTTTAGGCTTGCACACCTTCTCCCATTTAACTAGGTGAACTTTCTTTCTCTCTAGGGTATCACCCCACAAGAAATTTCTATTTATTCTATCAATTTCCTCACAAACTTTTTTAGGGATAGTAGTGGTTTGCATAGTATATGCAGGGATGATAGAACTCATAGCTTGAATAAGAGTGGTTCTACCAGCTATGGAAAGCACCTTAGTTTTCCACCCAGTCAGATTCTTTTGCATTTTCTGAATGATATGATTGAAATGGCCTCTAATGACTCTCTCATGCATAAGAGGGACCCCTAAATACTTCCCTAAATCAGAAGTTAAAGAGATACCACACTTAGCACTCAAGTCTCTAGCTACCCTTCTATTAATATTGGAGGACACAACCACCTTAGATTTTTGGGCATTGATTTTAAGCCCAGAAATCTCATAGAATTCCTCAAATGTGGCCATAATTGTAGAACAATTTCTCATATCAACTTTTCCAAACAACATTAAATCATCAGCAAAGAATAAATTGGTTAGGCATGGACCCCCTCTAGAGGTTGTAATGCCTTTCCATTTTTTGTATGCGGCTTTAACACTGATCATGTTAGATAATCTTTCCATACACAAGACAGACAGGTATGGGGATAAGAGATCTCCCTGCCTCAGCCCCTTTTCAGGTTTGAATTCCTCCAAAGGCTCCCCATTCCACAAAATAGCCATGTTCACAATGGTAACACAACACATAATCAAATTAATAAGATTCTTATCGAAACAAAATTCCTCAAGAGTTTGTTCCAAGAAAGCCCAGGAGATGTTATCATACGCTTTCTCCAAGTCTATTTTAAGAATCATTCCTTCCACTTTTCCTTTTTTAGAGTTTAAGGTATGGATAATTTCCTGAGAGATAATAATATTATCATTAGTGGATTTGCCAGGTACAAAACTACTTTGGTTTGGTCTCACAAGATTGCAAAAAAGGGGCCTTATTCTGCTAACCAAATTTTTAGCTATGATCTTGTAAGTCACATTACATAGACTGATGGGTCGAAATTGTTTAATGGTCTTAGGGTTTTCCAATTTAGAAATGAGAGCAACTAAGGTTCTATTGATGACAGAGGGTATGGTGTGGGAAGCAAATCAATTTTTGACAAAATCACACACAGCCGGACCAATCAGCTGCCAATATGTATGATAGAAAATGGCCTGGAATCCATCTCTACCTAGGGCTTTGAAAGCCTTAATATTCTTCATAGCCTTCCACACTTCCTCATTAGTGACATCAATCATAAGATCACTATTCTCTTCACTACTGATAGTGTGAAGGGCCAGATTATTCCAGTGAGTCAAAGTGGTGTTAGAGCTCTAAGTGAACAAATTAGTGAAGTAGTTAGTCACCAACATCTTCAGATCTTCAGGCCTTTCAACCCAAACACCATCTTGCCCTTTTAAAACATCAATCTTCATTTTCCTCATTTTAGTCAGGGTGAGGAGGTGGAAGAATTTAGTGTTTTTATCACCTTGGGTGATCCATTTAGATCTTGATTTCTGGAACCAAAGAATTTCCTCTTGGTAGAGGACTTTATTATACTGATCAATAAGATCCATCTCCAACACATGGAGGTTATGGGAATAGATGTTTGCTTGGGATTTTTGAATGCGATCTATCCTCCCAAGTAGCCAGCCACCTTTTCCTCTGAAATATGTTCCCAAAAATTTCTTTATTCCAACGACTAGCCTTGTGAGCTAGGTTATCTAATTTACTTAAGAAAGACTCCTGGTTATTCAACCAATTATCCCCCACCACAGTTTGGAACTCTTCATGAGGGATTATAAGGGGACTTACCTTGGGTAAAGATTACCATTGGGGAATGGTCAGAATATGTTCGGGGAAGATTTCTAACTAGCCCCTCGGGAAATGTAGTTCTGCATTCGCTGTTGCACATAGCTCTGTCGAGTCTGACCATTGTATTAGCCCATCCTTTCCTGTTGTTTGTCCAGGTCAACCGTGGTCCAGAACACCCCAAATCCATGATATCACAACGATTCATTCTATCTGCAAAATTTTGAGTCCTCCTCTGGTCTTGGCTGCTATTAGAGTTGCCTGCAAAGCTTCTTTTTTTCGCTTGGCTAGCCAAGTCGCTAAAATCACCAGTTATCATCCATGGCTCTGAAGTAGTCTGAGCAATGTTCTCCAAACTATTCCGCAGTTCCTCCCTCTTGCTGTGCACAGGGCTAGCGTAAACAGCTGAGAGAAACCACTCAGGGTACTCCTGTTGTGCAATCTTAGCTGTGATAAGCTGTGAACTTGCTTCAGTTACTCTTACATTAAGAGAAATTGGGTTCCAGAGCATCCAGATGCCCCCATTTTGGCCTATAGGATCAACATGGGCTAAGGTCGTGAACCCCATTTGGTTAAAGAACGTACCCATTGAGGCTAGATCCACTTTAGTTTCCATAAAGACCATCAAATCCGGTTTATGGGTCCGAACTAATTCACGTAGATTCCTTTTAAATTTCTTGTTTCCAGCACCCCGACAATTCCAAATAAGCAAATCCATGTGGGTATTGATGTGGTTAGAAGATGGGCTCTGGTCAGCAATCCCCAAATACCCCTTTGCTTTCTTAAGATTGTCCTGCATCGTTTGTGTTGCCATTGCGAATATCATGTGCTTTTCCTATCTCACTTCGATCTGTCTCCATGGTTGAATCTTTAGTTTTACTTCCTCAATCCACCCTTCTGAGGCGATGTGGTGAAATGCTTCTTTCTCTGGAGTGAGGTACACTATGATTCTGTTCTGATTCACTACGTGATACTCAATTGGATAGTTCTCGCCTTCTTCTTCCATCTTTATCTGGAGGCTCTCTGGTTTTGGTGTGAGGATTTGTTTGTAGTAGGGATAGAGTATCTGTGGTGCGGGGTATGGAAGTAGTTGGATGTGTAGGTGAGACTGGCATTGGTGTATGAACCACACCATTGTTGTCTGAGTTCTAATGGCGTGTTTGGGGTTTCTGAATTCATTATATATGGGGTGCACCTATATATAATGAATTATAGTATTTACCTAAATTAATTAACTAGAATAACAATCCAAAACTGTTTAGAAAAAAGTACTTTACGAGTTAAGATTATAACTTCTACTTTAATGTTAACATTTCTTTTTTTTATCAACAAAAAAGAATTTTATTGAAGATTAAAAGAAGTACATCAATAATACATTAATAAAGAAAAGGTAAGTGCAAAAAATATTATAGCTAAACATACTCATCCCAACTAAGCTGGCACCAATATGAAAGCTTAATCATATGCTAGCATCAAGCCAAGTTTGGTGAGGGACCAAACAGAGACTAGGGGAAGGGAAAAAAAACAGCCCAACTGACATTGCAGGAAATTCAACTTTTAGTGGTGTTTAAAAATGCCGCTATAAGTGCAAAAAAAGCCGCCAATTCTTTTTGTGACGCTTAGCACCAAACGCCAAGGACGCGGCCGTCGCCATAGCTTTATGATGTTTTAAAACTGTCGTGATATTAGTGTAGGCGGCGTTTTTAAAAACGCCGCCAAATATCCTACCAAACACAGGGTGATGTCATTGACGATATTTAGTGATGTTTTGGAAAAATGCCGTCATATCTTTCTTTAAGAATATGACCGTTAGTGTGTAGGGTTTAAGAGACGTTTGTAGAAACGCCGTCATATCCGCCTTTTTTTTATTTTTTTGTGCTAATTTTATTTGATTGAACTAAAAAAATACCTGTAATAGCACTAATATAAAATAATAACTCCCATTCAAATAGCTGTAATGAAGCATTAAGTCACTTTCTCATTCAATTAATATCCAATCACCATTACCCACAAAATTAACATATCCAAAATCCAAAAATCATGTTTTAACATTAACCACAAACTAACATATATCCAAAAATCATGTCTGAGCATAAAAGTTGTAGTCTTCACTGGTCTACATGCCTACATCAGAACATAAGCTACAATCAGATTCATCAAAATAAACACAAATTGAAGAATTTGCACCCAATACTTATAAACAGTACTTAAAACTTGAAAAAATACTAACAAGAAGATTTTATCACATACCAAGAAGCACTACAATTCGAAGAACATAAATGTAAAGAAGCACTAAATACATATAAAGAAAAGGGTATACCTAAAGACAATATTGACACAGATGAGAATCATGTAAAATTAAATAAATAATGTTCTCATAGCATAAACAAATTTAGATTTGCAGAACAATAAATAAATAGAGCTTAATTCTATCAAAATTAGAAACAAAATAATTCAGAAAATCATTAAGCATTTGATTATACTCCATCCTTATTTTTCACTTCAGCAGAAGACCTCAGGGGGGTTTCTTCCTTGGTGTTTCCCTCGGGCACGTCTACTACAAAGGATTCTATTACCAGAGTCTCTGGTCATCAATGACTTCTGGATGGACGGAAATGATTGAGGAGTAGTTCTAGAAAATAAAAGAAAAGAAAAAATAAACAGGGGCAAACATGGAAAAAGCTTCATTTTTTTGAATCTCACACTTTCCATTGCTTTGCGTTCATCGTAACCAAACTCAGCCTACACGAAGCCCCCATTTTTTCTCTAAAGTTTGCAAGTTCTAAGTTGTGTTACTGCAGGGGATAGAACTAGAACAATGTGTGAACTCAAGTGTATGCCTTCCTCAAAAGCCCAAACTAGTAGTTGGACTCTGGGGCTCAACCGCCAACATTTTTGTGGACAATGCAGCATACTGGTACTTCCTCTTTAATACTTTTCAAGTTTCATCAGTTGACATGGAGAGTGCAGCTATAGTGACGGTAAATGCTTCTTAATTTCCAACTTATTAGTTAATCACTATCTAAATCTTCTTAATTTTTACTACTTCCTATTGTATATGTAGCTCAGAATATGCCAGTTTAAGCAAGGCATCATTAAGTTGGCATTTCAGGAATCCACTATTACTAATTTGTCCAAGTCATTGTTAGCCACTTCAGTGTGTGATAATCTGACATATTCTGAACAACATATTTCAAAAAATTACATCACTAAAAAAAAAGGAAGAAGAAGTTGATTTATGGGCAAATATAACAATTGGGTTACATTGGTGGTTTAATAGACAAGCAAGTCAAATGGGTATCCAATGATTGTCATCAGAGGACTATTTGACTTAGCAGGAGGACAACCAGGGCAGAACTCAATTCTAAGAAAAACATATATGGATTTTCTATATATTGGAATTGTTGTGTTGCAAGTTTATTTATAAGAATAACAAAGTCTAAAGCAGGTGAATGGAGAAATATCTATGGTGTGCACCCAGAAAGGCACATTCTAAGACATGGCATGCCACTTTGTGGCGTTAGTTATAATATTTTATAGTAAAAGTTATGAATGAGCGAATAAATGGTGTATATCCCTAAAGTGAATGTTGCGAATGTGGGATTTCAAAAGAAATCTAAACCCCAAAATCTCAAGTCTAATCAATAGAAAAAAACAATAATAATTGTGTACCAAACGTCATTGATAGTGGTAATTAGTAGACTTCTTAGTGATTATTGTTTTCCACTCCAAAACCCTGATCATTTATCACCCTTGAGAGGGTAATTTATATGCAAATTGAGCCAAGCTGGGCCGTTGTGGGCCTCAGTGTGAAGAGCTGAATAAACAGACCATAAAGTTATTCCGGTATTAAAGAGGCATAAAGTTACTCCGGTCCCAAAGAGGTTAGCTCGGTCACCATACTAGATCTTATACCGGTTATGGCGCAGTATGGTTAACTCGGTCTAAAACCTTGCTAAGAGGTTAGCTCGGTTTAGACTTACCACGGTTTGTGCAGAAGGAACTGAGGTAAGAGCATTGAAGGAAGAACCGAACTAAAGATAGTTCGGTCTACTCTGTGGCTCGGCGTGGCCATGCTTACTTCGGTCGTATAGTAGACCGGCCGTATTAAAACCATCTCACTTGGTTTAAGCAGTGAGGGGGGTGTTGAAGGATAAGCACTATCTTTCAGGAGTATGAATCCTAGGAGGACTCTACATGGAGGAGTAAGAGTCCTACTTAGATTGTGCCACACGGAACCTATAAAAGCTCACAAACATCACCTATGGAGAGGTAACGCAACTTTGATTTCTGAATACACAGAGCTTTGTCTACTTGTCCATTTTTCTGACTTAGGCATCGGAGAGGTTTCCGACACACACCTGCCGGCAAGCTCACATTTGTGTTTTCAGGGAATAAGACAACGACGTACGGAGGAACGCAGACTTGATCAACAGGATTATATGAGAAGGTTTATTTCTTTCCCGTACAATTGGCGCCGTCTGTGGGAATTCAAACAAGAAGAAAACCTCTTGATCAAGCTTTTCTTCTTTAGAATCAATGGCGCACAACGAAGATTTGCCACAATCCGCCATTGACGGACAAACACCAGAGGGGGGTGCAAGGCGCGAAGGTCTACCTCTCATCCCTCCTATGGCAGATTTAGAGCCACAGCGGCAGAATCCTAGGAGGGATGCGAGGGGGAGAAGGCGGACAAACAGCCCCCATCATTCTCGTTCACAAAGTCCTGAGAGACAACGGCGAAGGATTGATCCTCAAACTCTGGAGGACCGTGTGAAGGAGCAGGACGAACTAATACGACG
>JAXFYN010000146.1:489235-537608 GCA_036172215.1 Camellia granthamiana
CCTCCAAATGAGTAGGAGAGTGTCACATATCCTGCAATTATATAAATAATAACTAATAATAAAATTATTTATTTATGGCACCAACATTACCCCCCCAACTCTTTCAGAATGAGGAACCTCGAATTCATAAAGAGTTGTACATCAATTTAGACCACACTTGGCAATTAATTAATGTATTCGAAGGGAGACATGCATTCAAAGGTTCTTTTATCATACAACATGATTCAATTTTGTTAAAAAATAACCAAAACCTTGCTATGAAGGTGCTCACAACATAATTTAGAAGCTTTAAAAGCTTCGAATGCATAATAGTTATCTTCTTGGAGAGCTTATAAAGTTTCAAAATATAATTAAAATAATTTCACATGCTTTGAATTTTAATGTATGTTTCGAAATTGTGTTACTTTGCATGTGTTTGAAATGGTAAATTCTTAGCAAAATATCACCAATTTGATTTAGTCACAATGCATGCCAACGTTATTTTCTTTGAGCCATTAGTAACAGTTGGCCCTTTTATGCTTTACTTCGAGACTTTAGATGCATCATGAGACTATGGAAATTTCAATACCTTCGAAACATGATTCTTCATACCTTAACAATATATTTTCACTTCCAATTGCACTATTTCAAATTGCTCAAAGTGACAAACAACTTACACACTCTTCAAATTACACTACTCTAAAGTGTTTTGCGGAGTTTTGAATTACCTTCTAACCAAATATATGGACCCTTGAAGCACTTTTAAGGGAGCTTCGACACACCTTGAAGCCAAATCTGTGGACCTTCGAAATGCTTAGACATAGTCCCAATATTATGCTCGACTTCGAGATTATAGCATACCCGAAACTTCTCTTGCTTTGTGGTATACTTTAAAATCAGTAAATAGACAACCCTCGAAACATTTCTCGAGGTTTCAAAGGCGAGTAACCAACATTCGAGAATATTCTTGAAGCTTCAAAAGCGAGTAGCCAACTTTCAAAACAATTCCCAAAGCTTCAAAGGTAAGTAACCAACCTTTGAAACAATTCTCGAAGCTTCGAATGCGAGTAGCTAACTTTCAAAATAATTCCCTAAGCTTCGAAGGCGTACAATCACATCCAACCATAGATTGTTTGAAACCCAAAACTGTTGTTGATGCAACAGACAGTCCTTTAAAGCTTTCAAAGTCTCAACAAAAAGGACTTTCGAAGCACATGTTTTGATTCATATCAAATAATATTAATAATAACAATAATAATCAATAGAACCACTTTGAAGACATCCTGGAGCCATCTCCAATACATGCTAAGACCAAACTTTGGTCTTACCTTAAAGGAAATTAACCAATGTCTCCCAAAGTTAAAACAAATTTAAAAATGGATTCATAGATGAAATCCAAAATTAAACCACTCCACAAAGTCAATTATGGTGTTATGTGGTTGTCCAGAAAGCTTGAAAATTTCAGAAATTAAAATAAAATAAAGTTAAATTGCCATTACTTCGAATAAATTGGCCATTCTTAGCCAAGTTCAACATTTCAAACAGCCAAGTTGTTATTTAGTGTATCAAACTCATCAAAACAATGCTTAAAGATGATTGTTTTATTAGCCATTTCATCAAAATTAAATTTTGATACGAACCACAAATCCAAAAAGGATTTTGAACACCAAGAACCATAGTACAAGATGGCTTTAAAAATTCAAACAACTTGACATTTTGAATAATTTCAAAAAATTCAGATTCATGAACATTAAATTGTTCATCATTCTTAGCCATGTTTGGCTGGAGAACATGTTCTTCAGCCAAATAACTTTCATCATTCTTTGACAAATAGGGTTGTTTTTCTATTTTATCCATTAATGGATTATGAAAATCCTCCATGTGAGTTTCATCATTTCTTGGTCTAATGGGTAGTTCCATTTTAGCCATTAATGGCTTATGAAAATTCTCAATATGAATTTCATCATTTTTTGGCTTAATGAAAATTCTCCATATGAGTTTCATCATTTTTTGGCTTAATGGGTTGTTCCATTTTAGCCATTAATGGCTTATGAAAAGTTTTCATAGACATGTTATTTCCATGATTTGACTCTCCAAGAATAGATTTTTCAACCCCCCAAGCTTTATATGGAACATCATTTTTAACCATGTTTGGCTCAACAACATGCTTTTTAGCGGTGTTATTTTCATGAATTGGCTCCTTTAAAATGAGTTTTTTGACCCCCTAAGCCATTGATGAAATCCATTCTTTTCTTTTTTGCCATTTTCAACACTGAAAGAATTTTAAAAAAGTTTACCAATTCCGGCCATTAAAGCCTCGATTAAAAACTTGGTAGTGAGAGTTGACAACTCATCATTCCATTGGCGAACTTCCATATCAAGTTCATGAATTTCTCCAATTAAATCGTATCTTTTTTCTTCCACCAAATAATATTGTAATGGATAGAAATTTGTTTCATCAAGAAAATTGATCTCTTTTTGAAAATCCAAATTTTTTTATTTATGCCAAAATATTTCATCTAGGCTATTTGGAATGGACGAATCCAATTCATTTTTCATTTCTTACGCTTGACATCCCACTGGGCGTGCCAAAAAACATATGTTGGCTTTTTTGACTTTCGAAGGTTAAAAATGTAATTAAAACGTGCCAGCAAAGATCAATAAAGTCCTTACAAAAATAATAAATGCCAACCAATTAATCAGACAATTCTTTCAAAGTTCTTTTAGCCTCAATGAAGAGGATTTTTACTGATGGCTTGTTTTAAGAGAAAATTCAAAAGAACTATCACAATAGTAAAAGAAGAAGGGAGAGAACAATGTCAGAAAATAAATTTCATTAAGTAAACAAATGTTTACAATTATACCTTCACACTTCCACAGCTTCGAAGGGGATTACAGTAATGAACAGACTAATTTAGAACTACTTCTAAGAAACTGAAATGTAGTGCGAGAAAGTAAAGGACTGGAAATGTAAAGAATTGGAAAAAAATGTAAAGTAACATAGACTGGTTTCTGGATCTAGGTCTGGGTCCTCACAATATAGCCATCAATGACTATTTATAGGAAAAAACTTCCAGCAATAACTACCCAATAACCACCTAAAACTACCCAATCTTCCACCTTCATTCCCACAATGCCACATATCCCTCCATGCCTTCCACTAAGTCACTTTGTCCATCATATTCTTCACATATGCTTTAACTTCTTCTACATTGTCTTCCATGTTCCACTATACAAGACCACTAACTTTGTAACTTCTCTTAACTTTTGATTGATCAAGAAAGTGCCACATGTCCTGCAATAATAATAATAATAATAATAATAATAATAATAATAATAATAACAATACTATTTATGGTGCCAATAGATCAGAAGGACAACCAGCAATATGCAACTTTGCAAGCAGCAATGAGCAACTTTGCAAGTAACCGACCGGTCGTCTGGTGTAAGTGAAGCGTAATGGCTTTCTCCAAAAATTTAAGGGTAAATTACACTAATGCCCCCTGAGGTTTCTGTTAATATAGATTCTCTCATCATGTTTGAAAAATTACACTTAACCCTCTGTCAGATTAAAATGACATATTTGTCTCTTAGCCTTTGTACATATAAAATAATAAAATAATGCTGATATTTTGTTAACGTTATTTCAAGAGAAATAACAATTATTTTCTTTGGTTTAATTCACACAAAAAAATGAGTTTTTTTTTTATTGAATTTTTCTAATATTTTAAATAATTTTTTTATATTTTTTTAGATGCACATAATCTAGATATACTTAAGAAATATAATATTTTGCATTTTTTTAAATTCACCAAATACAAAAATACAAAAATTCAGTGAATGGCGATATTTGGTAATACTGTAATAAATGTGGGTGAATAGACGAGAAAGAAAAATAATGGTGGAAATAAAAATAAATAATTCTATTCATATATAAAAAATTTATATAAAAAATATCATAAAAATGTTGTGATAGTGATGTTGTAAAAATAAATCATGTTCATGGGTGTTTTGTTTTAAAGTGAAAGATCACCATTAAGTTATATCATTGTGTTTGAAAATTTTATATAAAATTTATGTCTGTATATCATCACTCAATAAGAATATATTCAGGTAGAATTTAATGATGAAAAGTTATAGAATGTAGTCATAATAATAGAAATAAGAAATAGTATGAAAATGGCAAAATAGTCATTTAGAAAATTTTAGGGCATGACATCAAGAATTCGGGAGTAATTTGTAATGAGATTACAAACCTTAGGGAGGGGGATGCAATTTTTCAAACGTGAGGAGCGATCTATATTAAACAAAAACCTAGAAAGGTGTCAGCGTAATTTACCCAAAATTTAATGAACGTTGAAGTATCCCTCAATTGGATGAACCTTTTGCTTTTCTCTTGATTTGATATAGGTATGATGCGAGGGTTGAAGGAGAAAAAATAAGCATAGTTCATCAAATTTAAATTTGATTCCAAATCTGAGTAAGCGTTGGAGACGCTCTAAGAGCATCTCCAATGGTGAACCAAAATTTTCACCAAATTTGAGTAAAAAAAAGCCAATTTTCTCAATCTGATATGGCTTGCTCCAACCATGCATCAAAAGGGAAGTGGTCGACTGGCCGGTCGACCGGTAAGTCCAATTTTTTTTTTTTATAAATTTTTTTTTGAACCGTTTGAACTAGTAATTTGAACAATTTGAACCAGTTCGTAGGCCAATTTTTGCATGAGCTGGTCGACCGGTTGGTCCACCAGGTGGTCGACCACTTAGTGTAAAATTTTCACAAATTTCTGCTTTAATGGCTATGCACAGTGAATTGGTGAAAGGAGCAAGTCGTCCTCAGTTTGATGAAACCTTTGATATTTTCTCAATTTGCTGAAACCATTGGAGCTCCAAAAAGTGACTTTTTTTACCAAATTTCAAATCTGATGCAAGGTTTGATGAACCGTTGGAGATGGCCAAAGGTATGTATTATGTAAACTTTATTATGTATTTTTTTATTATATATTACATTTTGTTTTTGGGATAAATATTACATAATTTACTGTAGACGTATGAGATTTTTGTGTTTCATAAATGAATCATCATCTTGTTTCATTTTGTGTAGAAATTATATTGTCTTAAAAAAGTCCATATATTATGTGTTCAACCAATAGTGTTTTGTGACCACCTTCAAAATCCTAATATTTTCATTTCCTACCGAGTTAGGCTTCATTTCATCAATTGACTGGGACTTGTTAATATCATAAATAAAATGTAAAAAAATCTGCCTTTAAAGTAATTAGAGTATTATTGATATTTATTTTTTGAAAAAAAAATTAAATGAAAAATTTACATTTAAATTTAAATTTAAGGGGTGTTTGGCATGTGGCTTTTTGGTTAAAATGGTCAAAAAATTAAACCAAGTTATCATATAATTCTCTCCACTCTTTCTTCTTCTTTTTTTTTCACGTCTTTTGCACTCTAGACTTTGTTTAATATTGGAAAATATATAAAAAGTATCTTAAAAATATATAAAAATGTTAAAATGTATATTAATTTCACTCAAATGTATTGTATTTAATAAAAGATGTCTTGTGTTAATTATTTTTTTGTCTTTTATTTGCGTTTTAAAAGCACTAGTTAATAAAGTCTATTTTCATATAACATTTTCTACAAATCTAAAGGAGCATAGGAGTATGATCACAAAAAAGGAGACTTGGCAATGGTACCAAAGTATTCAATAATTTTCTCCCAAGTATGGACCCCATAATTAAGACATAGTAGAAGGTGACATTAAATGCACACAGAAAAGTTCGTTGGTTGGTTGGTTGGTTTGTTTCCTAAAGGTAGGGGAAAACCGAGCCAACGTGCCAAATTAATTGTTTAAATTGGGTTTGAAAATTTTAATGAATTTTAAAATTTATTTAAATATGTGAAACATTTAAGTACATTTCAAACAGAAAAGTAGAGATAAAATTGTTTAATATTTTTATATAATTTTAGTATTATTGAGTGGAACCAAACAGAATTATTCAAGTTTGATTTAAAAATTTTAATAAATTTTAAAATGTGTTTAAGATTAGCATGTTTACTTAATTTACTGAGTTCGAACGAGTTTTGAATAAATCAAGGCGGAGCTGTTTGGTTCATTTATCACTCTACCTAAAAGGTCATTCTATAATTGTTGGCTTTTTGGCTTTTCGAGGGTTATATTTGTAAATGCGAGCGTGCCAGCAAGGATCAATCAGTCCTTACAGAAATTATAATTGCCAACCAATTATCAGACGATCGTGTTTTAGTTCTTTCAGCCTCAATGAAGAGGACTTTTACTGGTGGCTTGACTTAGGAGAAATTAAGCAAAATAACAGGTAAATGACAAACAATCGAAACATTTCATTAAAATGAAAACTTACAATGAGCCAAACTCAGCCTCGTAGAGGTTTACAGCAGCAATCTACTTGAAACTACTCCTATGAATGAAGTGCAGTGCAGGAATTTAAAGTGCAAGAATGTAAAGAACATGTATTTAAAGTGCAGGAAATGTAAAGACTGGAAATGTAAAATTGGAAAAGAAAATATGAAGTAAATGACTGGTTTGTTGGATCTGAGTCTGGGGGCCTTTTCTGGGGGCTTTTCTGCTATTTATACTTGTCAAGGATGACCTTCATATTGCACTTCAAACCATCGAACTGCTCCTCCATGATTGCTGATCATGTTGCCTCATAAGTAGTTCCACTACACCATCACTTGCAGTTAGGCTTCCCTTCTATATTTGAATTTGAATGTGAGTAACCGTTGAAGCCACGTCACCTTGCATCTCTTTACTGATCCAATGCTACTCAGATCACGTGAGAACCAATATTAACTGCCACGTGTACGATCAGGATCGAAGACTCGACTAGTCTTCCTACATTACCCTTACTCTGCCACGTGTCGAACTGTGATTGGCTTTTACAAAATATGTAGCCAACATTACCCCCCGCACTAATATACCCAATACTTGGTGATATTAGTGGATCAAAGCCTTTCCCGCGCTTTTTGGAACGTGCATGGGGTCTAAATTCTGGAAATGCAATCGTCATTTATTGATGATCATTTGCATTAATTCACTTTCAGTCTTGTGAACGTCCCAATACCTTAGTAGTCGCACAGATTGATACTTCTTCTATGGCCGAATTAACTTTCTCCTCCATTGATCGAGCACACGAAGAGTCATATGATGATGCTGTTCTTCCTCGAAAGAATTTTCAGGCATTAATTAGCCACCTTTATCCACCTTTCCATATTCAGGTCATGGATGCCTTTACAAATTATCGACCTTTGGATTACGAACACATTGCTCTTAATCTTTCGATTCAAAAACTTGCGAATATAGATACAAGAAGTTCTTCCTCTGACTCACTCTTGTGCTTCGAACAAACTACTCCCAAATCTTTGATTCAGAAAGTTGCAAATATGGACTTGGGAAACTCTTCTTCACAAACCTCTGGATGGGATAAAGCTGCAACTTCTTCATCTTCTTGGGTTTCTAGCTGGACAAGTTGGTCGACCCCTGAGACCTGTGATTTGAGGGAACGAATCAACAATCATTTTGTTAAGTTTACTGACCTTTTGGAGTTTCCTTCCTACGCTCGAAGTTCAGTGGTCTACCCCTACGTGCCCATTGACCATCGACGAAGTTTGGAGGAGAATCTGCTTGTGGCATGGTATACATCTTCCATGCCCACAACGACAGTGCTTGTTGCCCGACGACCAGAAGAGGCACAATGGTACAACCCGTCATTCTTAGCCCAGAAGGCAAAGATTTGTTCTTCTGACTGGCTTGATTATATTAATGCCTTTGTTCCTTCTGCTCCCGCGCCATCTCCCATAATAGAAGCATCCACACCTTCTTCTCCATCTTCTGAAGCAGAAGCATCTACACCTTCTTCTCCACCAACTCTTTGCTGGACAGAGAAACTGAGGCTTGCCCTCCGCATGAATGAAGTCTTTCCACCTTATAAACTTCCACCATCCCCTACTCCAGCTGAGCGGAAACAATCTCAACTTCTGCTTGCCGCTTTCTCTCACTTGCCCTTCAATGTTCTTGAGAACGAAGTCCCTCTCAAGAACCTTCGATGGGCTTGTGATATTTTGACTAGGGGCCATGTCCTTAATCCCCTTGCCCAAGCAGAACTTCATATGTTCCTAGACCAACTTCCATTGCTCCTCTACTGGCATCGAAATTCTATGGCTACTACACAATCTTTAGACCAACTTTCGTTTCTTCGAATTCAAGCCCAGTACGAAGCAGAGAACTTCATCGAAGAATTCGATGATTTCAAGAATAAAGATTCTGCGTATTGGGATGATTTGGTCATAGACAAATTAGAACAAAGTTTGAGAGAGGAAGCTTTCGAAATAAAGGCTGAAGAGCTCTATGAAGTGAGAGCACATCAACTTATGCAGCCAACATTAGAAGAAATAGAAGATATAATAAAGAAAGAACAAAAATTCATTGATCACTGTTGGACCAAATTTCATGATCTTGTTATTTATTCTATTCCTTATTTTTATGAGCTTGAGTTCATACCCAGATAGGGTTATTCGATGTAATTGCCCTGGCTTGAATATAAACAAAATTCTACTGTATTTGGCATTGTTTGACCCTGTTTCCTTTTGTCTTCAAAAGCCAATTCAGAGCTTCGAACTGAACAAACTCATTCTTCGAAACTGGACACAATTGTTAAAACACTAAAATCAACATGAATTCTTCCAACTTTTGGAATAGAATTGACAATTCTGCTGATTTTCATTTAGAATCAATGCTTCGAATTTAACAATCTTATCCTTCAAATATAGATCCAATCACTTCCAATAAGGATGTTGAGATGAATTGTCCAATTTATGGACTATGGTTACCAACTCTTGTTGATTTTTGTTTGGAATTGGTGCTTCGAATTTTAACAACCTTTTCCCTCAAAGCCTGTTTTAATCATAACCAAAATATAGTCATGGTTAATACTGACTAGTTTTGCAACAGTCCATACTTACAACAATATGGAAATTGCCCTTGGGGTACACTGTTTTAACCGAACAAACAATTCTCTGTGTATATACAAACCAACTATTGGTTTAGATGTTTCGAACAACAATTCACATCCTTAAGAGGCCTTAAGTTTTGCCTCAAGGGTACTACTTTTGTTAAGAAACCTATTACAGGTCTTTGATCTCTTCTAAGTAAACCCATCCTTGAGTATTCTTACATTTTTAAGAATGGAAATGTGCTTCAAAGCCAGCTTCTCTGTCTCGAAGCTGTTGTTCTTTTGGCTTTTGGTGCCAAATTTGGCTTCGAAGCCAAATATTTTACTTCAAAGCTAACCTCAGCATCTGGGCTGTGTTTTCCCTCCAAAAGTATCAATATTGAAGGAAACTATTCGTATTCATACTTCTAGTACTTAACGACTTACGCAATATATTTTTTCAAACACAAAAGCTTTTAAAAATCCTTTTGTTTCGTGTTTTGAAATCACTTGCCCTTTTACCACACAAACCCTACCGATCTTCTGTTAACTCTCTCTTCCTCGCTACTTGCTATCGATGGATTCTTCCTTGCTGAAAGTGCTCGCTGGCGACCATATCAGCCCTACCATGGCTTTGAAGAAATGTATTGATGAAGAAATCGCCAAGCTAACAACTGGTGGGTCAAGCGCCATAGATGGACGTCTCTTCGTTCCTCGCCACAGCAACCGACAAGAGTACGTCCTAGGTCCCATCTTTCGAGAGGCCCCTGACCAATTTCCAGCTTTATACCCCCGTTTGGAGGATCACTTTCTTCTCTACGAAGGAGGGCTTAACTGGAGCAATTGGAGAATGACCCGGCCTCATCGCCGCTGGCCGACATTGAGAACCGAATGGGAGGAATGGTATGACAGGGTTGTGCCTGCGAGGGAAGATGACCTACAGGAGCTCTGCATCCTCGACGCTCTTCGTCTCTCCAGGTTCATCATTCCTGAGGACCCTTTTTAATTCCTGCTGCTTTATGTTTTTGGAATATGGCCTTCAATTTCTTCCAATTTCGATGTGGCATGATGGCCCCTACCGTTCTTGATATTTTCCATCTTTTAGGGCTTTCACCCCATGGCTCTCCTTTTACTCCCAACTACCCAGACCTCCCTGTCAAATTTTCCCTTCCAACCTTAAACTCTTCTTACAGTGATTTCGTAAAGGCTGAAAATAAAAGGGAAGGCCCTGTGAGAGACAGAGAACTGTTTTCCTTTATTTTATACTGGTTGTGCAAGTTTCTCTTTTGCACTTCATCTCAGAGGATTATGCTTGAGTTCGCTCCACTTGCAAAGGCACTTATCTTAAAAAAACACCTAGCTCTTGCCCCTTATCTATTTGGTCATGTCTACAGAGCTTGTTCCCAATTTTGCGAAAAACTTCTTGACGTTAACCAAGGAGGTCCCCTCTGGGTGCTCCAACTCTGGCTCTTCGCCTATTTCACTGACCTACATCCCAAATGTCTAAGATTCCTTGTTCAGGATCCTAGTACTTATGGGGAAAAGTATGCTAGGATTGCTCTCTATCTTGCTTCCTTTGCTTATTACCTTACTTTCTTTCACCAACTCCCTATTTCTCCATCTGCCTCCTTCTTTTGTCCTTTCGAAGCCAATAAAGGACCAACCTGGCTGCAGACTTTTCTGGCTGATAAAGAGTGCTCCACCTCACCTCATAAAGATATGTGGGCCTCTATACTGCTACTAAGGGAATTATTCATTGGCACTTTGAACCCTCGAGCCTATAAATGCATATCTGAGGTGTATTGCCCTTCTCAGTTCGCCAGACAATTTGGATTCACTCAAGGGATACCTGTTCCTCTTTGCAGTCTCTCGAATGTCCATCTTACTGCTAAAGACTTGAGAATATCCAAATCCAAGCTAGAAACGGCAATACTCAAACTGCTGAAGGAATTGAATGAGTTCCAATTTGTCCCCTTTCTTCCATCTGGCTTAGTTTTGAAAAGATTCCAGAACTGGTGGACAGCCAATATGGAAGTGCGCCTATCTGTACACCCTCATGACTTGCTAATAGGGTTGGGAGTGCCTTCGAAGGCCAAGTCAGCAACAGCTAAGAATATTCCCCCTCTTCCTGAAGCTGCCACAACTGCTCCTGCAACTTCGCCCCCTCCAGTTAGAGTTACTAGAGCTGCTTTGAAGAAAGGTAAGCATTTTCAGATTCCTTTTTTTTCTTTTGGATCTTTTGTTTGTTTCCTTTACACTCATTTTCTTTGGTGCAGGGTCCTCGCAAGAAGAATCCCCTAAGAGAGCTAAAACTTTAGCTACCCTAAAAAAGAAACAACAACAGAAACAAAAAAGGAAGCTAATCCTCCCTCTTGAGGAATCTGAATCTTTGGCAGAAGAAAGAGAGGTTGAGTAAGAGCCAGAAGTGCCTTTGCAAAGAACAAAGAGACAAAAGATGGCTATCTCCTCTTCTGATATAGTCGAACATCCTACTCTCGAGGCAACTACCACAATAATGGGGAAAGAACTTCCTTCTGAAGAATCTGAACCCCAAGTTGACGAAGGGGAGGTTGAAAAGGAGCCGGTAGTATCTCTGCCAAGAAGGAAGAGAAAGAAAATGACTGTTCCTGCTACTGACTTGGTTGAAGACCCTATTCATGAAGCAGCTACCAAGGCAGTAGAGCAGGAACATTCCAAAGCTATGATTGTCTTTGAGAGAGCTGAAAAGAGATGGCAGCAACAATTTCTGAGAGATGAAGCTGCTGCTGCTGATGCATTACAAAGGGAAACGGCAAGAAGGCAACAGACTGCCGAACATTATTCCCTTCGCAGCTCTCCCACTATTGCCAACATCTCTGAAATAAGTAATATCTTTCATGCTTCTACTATTTTGCCTTATCAAATTTTGACACTAGAGCTTGACCTTACGCTTCTTCCCTTTTGCAGCAACAACCATTGAAGCTATACTTCCAATGAGGACTCCCTCAATTTCAATTGAAGTTGATCATATGCAGAATGTGAAAGCTATTCAAATAATACTTCCACTTCCTAGGCCCACATTTCATGTACCCCCTTTGAGTCCTAGCATCCCTTTAACTCTTTCTTTTGGTTTGACTCCATATCTTCCTCACTTGACCCTTGACACTTCTCTTTCGAGCTTTGCTCCTCCTCCTTCTTCCAAGAAAATTCCAACTGCTACTCTATCTATGATGGCAGTTGATTCCCCTATTGAGGGTGCTGGTAGCTTTCCAACCAGTGGTTCATCACCTTTACCTAGCTCCAGCCCTTCTTCACTTGATTCTTTGGTGGCTAAGACCATAGAGACTGCCAAAGATGCTCCATCCATTTTTCCTATCCCCATGCAGTCCTCTGTGCCTTCCACCACAACTCTCTCCGCGCCTCTCATGTCTATGGATGAGGTTGATGTCTTCGAAGCCAGACTAGCTAGTCTCTTCGACATACCCTCTACCTCTCCAACATTGAATGTTGAAGCTGAGCCATTAGTTTTGGCCGACTCCTTGCTGGAAATTTTTGAGAGCTCTTCTTCTTCCAGCAACAAGCCTTCCGTACCTTCGATAGACCTAGACACATGCCTGGAACTGTTGATTTCTTTTTCGAGGATTCCCTTCGAGGCTCTGCAAAGGCCTATAATCAGAAATGGGTTCCTCCAATGCTGCAAAATTGCTGAGTAGTCTGGCATGAATATTTCAAGTCATCTATCTCAGGCAGCAACTACTGTCGACTTCTACCTCAGTATTTGTCATGCTGCTAAGGCTGCAGATAAGAAACTGGCTAGAGATCAGAGTTTTGTTTCCCAAGTGCACACCGAAGTGTCCAATCTGAAAGAACAACACTCCTCTGTCTCCCACTTTCAAGTCCAGCTACTAGAGAGGAAAGCTCAACTTGAAAAGGAGCTGGCTGCAGTGAATCAAGCCTTAGTCCGAACTGATACCAAATTGCAAATCACCAACCAAGGACTGGCTGATCGAAAAGAAGAGATGGCCGCAGCTATTCAACTAGTTTCATCACTTAGCAATAGGAAATCTATGGTACAAAAACAATTAAAACACTGTAATGATTTTTGGGCCAATTTGTGGCAAAATATACTTAATTCTTTATGAAAGTACAAATTTTTATCTGTCATCTGAGTAATCTTATGTTCTTGTACTTAATGTTTATTCTATTCCTTGAGTTTCCCAAATGGTTGGAAAATAAGGCTTCAAATATCTGCCATTAATCTTTTTGGGATGTATATACCAATTCAAATTTCTCAAATGGTATGCTCCAAAAAGCAGAACTCTATGAATTTGATATGGTCCTTCCCAGTTAGGTGACCATTTGCCAAACTTATGGCTTTTAATTCCTATTGGGAGTATTGTTTTCCATACCAAATCACCTTCATCGAAGCCAATGTGTTTGACTTTCTTATTGTAATTTTTGGCTACTTTCTTCTTTTGCAAGAGAATGCTATTTAATGCCAAAATTCTGGCTTCATCTATGCCTTCTAATTCCAAGTACATACTTTGATGGTACTGCTCAGGATCTAACTGATCTTGGCATCTTACCCTCAAAGATTTAACATTAATCTCCACAGGTAACACTGCATCATGCCCATATACTAAGGCATAAGGAGTGACTCCTGTGCTTGACCTTGGGGAAGTTCTGTAAGCCCACAAAACATCCAACAACAGGTTATGCAAATCCCTAGGATTATCTTCCACAACCTTTTGTATTCCCTTTTTCAAGGATTTATTGGATGATTCGGCTTGACCATTGGCTTGTGCATAATAGGGTGTGGAATTAACGAGGCTAATTCCAAATTCTGCCACAAAAGACTTCACCATTTTCCCATCGAACACAGTCCCATTGTCCACAGTTATGGTTTGTGGGATGCCAAATCTATGGATCAAATCTTTAATGAACCCAATGACTTCTGTCTGGTCTACAGCCTTGTATGGTTTGGCTTCGACCCACTTAGTGAAGTAATCAGTGGCCACTAGAATGAAACAATGATGCTTCGAAGAAGGTGGGTGTATTTTTCCCATCATATCCATGGCCCATCCTCTGAATGGCCAAGGCTTCACTACTGCATGTAGGTCAGCTATGGGCACATGCCTTATTGTGCCATGTTTTTGGCATGCCTGGCAACCCTTTGCATATTCTATGCAGTCTTTAAGGATAGTTGGCCAATAGTAGGAATGCTTTCGAAGCAGCCATCTCATCTTCACACCAGGCTGATGAGCACCACAGATGCCTTCATGAACCTCAGCCATAGCTGTTAATGCTTCTTTTGGACCTAAACATTCCAGTAACAAACCATCTCCCCCCCCTTTTGTAGAGAGCATTACCATATATCATGTATTGCATGGACTGCAATTTAATTCTCCTGCTGGCCTTCGAAGATGGACCAGCCAAGTACTGCATTATTGGATGCCTCTAATCTTGTTCTTGTAAGTCATTATGATTGACTTCCAAGACCACATTCCTTTTATCCAAAGGTGGTATTAATTTCTGATATGTTGTTTGACTTATGTCCCTTTGGGCATTATCCCTTCTCTTGAAGTTCAAAGCTTTCTGAGCCACATCATTAGCTCTATTATTCAAGAATCTTGGAACATGAGTTACATTTGCTATTTGAAATTGAGAAAGCAGATGTAATGCAACAACATAGTATGGCAAAATACTTATGCTTTGACACTTGAAAATCCCTTTCACTTGGTTAACCACCAATTGAGAGTCTCCAAATATGTCAACTGCATGTACTTGTAATCCAATAAGGATTTCTAGTCCCACTATTAAGGCTTCATATTCAGCCTGGTTATTGGAACAGCTAGCTTCATCCACTCTGAAACCATGTGTGGTTTCTACCCCTTGTGGAGATTTAATCACAATACCAATTCCAATTAAGCCATTGGCTTTCGATCCATCGAACCACATCTGCCATGGCTCAACACTAGCCATGCCAAGTTCCATTATCTCTTGGCTCTCTGTTTGAGATGGATGGTCTGCCAAAAAATTGGCCAGAACTTGCCCTTTTACTGCCCTTTGAGGGACATATTCTAAATAAAATTCTGATAAGGCTAGTATCCACTTGCCAATTCTTCCCCTCAACATAGGTCTAGAAACATGTACTTAACCAAATCTGTCGTTGCAATTACCAAGACAGTTGTAGGTAAAAGATAATATCTTAATTTCATTGCAGCAAAATACAAAGCAAGACACAGCTTTTCTACAGCTGAATATTTACATTCACAAGAATTTAAAAACCTACTAAGGTAATAAATAGCTTGCTCCTTGCCTTCTTCATTGTCTTGGGCCAAGAAAGCTCCCAATGAATCTTCTGCTGCAGCTATGTACAACTTCAAGGGCTTATTACCCTTTGGTGGCATCAGCACTGGAGGGTTGGCCAAGTAGGCTTTGATATCTTTGAAAGCAATTTGATGCTTTGCTGTCCACACAAATTCCTCTTCATCTTTCAGCCTTAACAAGGAAGAAAATACTTTAGTTTTCCCTGCAGTGTTAGAAATGAACCTTCGAAGAAAGTTAACTTGTCCAAGGAACCTTTGTAATTCTTTCTTACTTGATGGAGGCCTGGCTTCAATGATGGCTTTGGCTTTATTCTGGTCAATCTGTATTCCTTTCTTGTGTACCACATAGCCTAAGAAGTTTCCAGATGATACGCCAAAAGCACACTTAAGAGGATTGAGCTTCAATTTGAATTTTCTCATTCTTTCAAATGCTGCTTCTAAGTGAAACAAATACTCCTCCATGGATTGGGATTTAACTACAATGTCATCAATATAACATTCCAAATACCCTCGAATGAGGTCATGAAATATAGTGTTCATAGCTCTCTGATATGTAGCTCCAGCATTCTTCAGGCCAAATGGCATTTTAACCCATTCGAATGTGCCAACATTTCCAGGACATCTGAATGCTGTCTTGTGGATGTCCTCCTCTGCAATACAGATTTGGTTATAACCAGAGTGTCCATCCATCATTGATAAAACTTGATGCCCTGCTGAACTGTCTACCAACAGATCCATTATAGGCATAGGGTACTCATCTTTTGGAGTTGCTAGATTTAAGTTTCTGAAGTCAATGCATACCCTCATTTTACCATTCTTCTTGACTACAGGCACAATATTAGATAGCCATTCAACACAGCTGGCTGTCCTAATGAAGCCTGCCTTGAGTAGTCTAAGAATCTCTTCCTTGATTTTCTGAATTACTTCTGGACTCATTCTTCTTGGTTTCTGCTTGTATGGCTTGAAATTAGGCTTCATAGGGAGCCTATGTTCCACTAATGACCTATCCAATCCTGGTAGTTCATTATAAGACCATGCAAAACAATCTTTATATTTCTTTAGAATAACCAATAACTGGTCCCTGTCCAGATCATTGAAACAAGCACTTATATAGGTGGACTGTTGCATGGAACCTTCCCCTAAATTTACTTCTTCTAAGGGGTCTTGTGTCTGAGAACTTATTGAAGTTTTCTCCTTGGTTTCTTCTACCTTCAAAACAATCTTTTCGCTTTGTTTTGCTCCCAGGTTCTTTAGTTCAACATCTTTGCCCTCCTCCTCATAGACAAAATCTGTCCATAAGGCATCCTCCTCCTGTATTTCCTAGACTTTTGTTTCAATGTCCAATGCACAGTACTTACCAAGGGTCAAAACTCTGACCTGTTGCTGCTCCTGTTTGCAGCCAATTACCATGGCTTTTCTTTCTTGCTCCTGTACTTGCTGGACTATTGATTTTACATCCAACGTTGAAAACTTAATTGGAGCCAAAGACTTGGCTTCTTGTTCTTCATCTTTTTGCCTACAACCAGGCATCATTGTCATCCTTAACGACAATCTCTTCATCAGCACTCTCTTGGACTAAGTGCTTCAGATGTGTCACTTCCTCATCAGCCGTCACTTCGGCTGAGCCATTAGATTTCCTCAGTATACTGAGTAGGGTCACCCCCTCAATATACAGTTTGGCCTCTGCAAAGTCTGCACAGGCTATGAAGGGTTGAGGATCTGCATCAATTTCCTCCGTCTCTCCATTGCCTAAGGCCATCATAATTTTCTGGTGTAAAGAGGAAGGCACACATTTGTTAGTGTGGATCCAATCTCTCCCAAGTAAAGCATTGTATTTAGCATTACTTTCGATTACGAAGAATGCTGTCATTCAGTCCCTGGTTCCCACACTCAAGTTAATGGGTAGAATCCCCTGAGCCATCTATTTGTCTCAAGCAAAGCCAGCGATGGTTGTGCTGGTTGGGATCAACCTGGGATTCTTTTTCCCTAATTTCTTCAAAGAAGATTTCGGTAATAAGTTCACTGCTGCCCCATTATCTATCAGGACTCGGTTCAATTGTACCCCATCGAAGAAAGCCTTGATGTACAAAGGCTTGACATGTTGTGTCATAGAATTTGAGGGATATTCAAAAGGATATGAGAGGTTAATGCTCACCTCCTCTTCGCTCTCATACTCAGTTTCCATTGGGGTAGCCATCCCAGAATTATCTTGTACCATACTCACTTGTGAGTCTTCACTAGAGACAGGAATAGGATCCATGTCTTGGTCATCTTGGTCCTCATCTCCAGCCTGGAACTCATGAGGCAGTATGTGTACCATATTGACTGATACTGGAGGAAATGAGCCAAACTAGATGGCTGACTGTGCCTGTTTCCCCTCTTGACCACCTTGATCAGTTACTTCAGAAGCATCCTACATGCTGCATTCTGGCACTTCATTGCTAACAGGTTCCTTCGAATGGTTTTCTTCGACTGGTTTTCCAACCAAAAATGTTTGCTCAGCCATGAAGGCTTTGAACATTTCTTCTTCCACCATTTCTTTCTTTTGGCTTATGCCAATCTCTTCTTCTGTCTCACTACCACTCTCCATCAGAGCCTTCTCCAACCCTACTAAGCTAGCCTTCTCTCTGGCTTTTAGTTCAGAATGAACCTTAGCCAACTGTTCTCTGCTGCAAACCACTTTGTTCTGTGGAATTGGCTTTGGAGCCTGGTCTGACTTTGGATTCTTCTTTCCTTCTGTGTTGACCAGTGGAGAGAAACTTTCTTTCAGATCTTGCTGGTACTGAGTGTACCTGTGCTGAATCTTTCTCCTTTGTGATCTTGAAATGACTGGGACCATATCTGGTTCCTTTGTCTTTGGGTGTTTAAGCAATACCCAATTGTTCGGAGCCACCAAAAGAGGCTTGACCATCCTGCCTTGGTTTCCAACATCCCTTTGGGCAGGCACTTCTCTAGGCTTGTTCTGCATTACAAACCAATCTGGAACCCCAGGTACCCACGAACTTACTGACTCAAATGTTGAACTACTTTTTTCTACCTTCAAAGCCATCTTCGAAGCTGGCTGTGAAGGTAAGTGTTTGTTCCTGACCTCATGTTTCGAGCCTGATTCAGGCCTTCGATGAAGGTGACCACTTTCTGTCCTGCGTGAGGATGGTCTAGGGGGCCAATCTCTGGCTTTGATCCCATAACCTGAACTCCTCTCCAGTCTTCTTTCAGAATGAGTGCTCTCCATTTTATAATAGTTAGGTGGCCTGGACTCATACAAGGGTCTCTTGCCTTTAGCATGCATTCTGTCCACTGCAGGCTCAACCACTAAAGGCCGCTACCTGTCACTAGCCGGATACGGCCTCTTGTTGTAAGCATTGGTTGATTTAGGACGTCTCTGTACATCCCTGTAATATTGCTTCCCATCAACTGGAAGGCCTTTCAACCATTTATAACTCAGTCTGCACCTGGGACACATCCTCTGCATTACAGCTGCTTCTAAGGAATCATCATCCAGTGCTTCTTCATCAGAGTCTCCCCTCTGGCGTAAGAAACCTTGTCCAATAGCTGGTAGATTTCCAGTATCCTTCTTGGTAGTTGTCTGGTTGGCAATATGCATCTGCACATTGACCTCTTCTAATTCCTGCAGAGATAAATTCTGGAAGTTTGGTACAACAACATTAGCTGCGCTTTCTTCAACTTCTGGAAATGGATTACTGTCAATCCCCATGGCCTTTTCTGTTTTGGCTGGGAATTTCAAACTTCCTTTCCGAATTTGTTCTTGGATCCTGTCTCGAAAAACAATGCAGTTTTTAGTCAAGTGAGACCAAGAATTATGCCATTTACAATATACTTTTCCTTTAAGTTCATCCGGAGATGGCATTTTCACTCATTTTGTCAACTTAAGAAAATTGGCCGCAAGCAAATGATCAAAAATGTCATCTGCTTTAGTTAAATCGAAAGAGTACTTCCTGTGAAAGTCTTTCTTTTTAAACTGCTGGTCAATTGTTGTATCCTTATGAATTAATGCTTCACAAATTACAAGTTCTTTGCCCACAATCTCTGCTGCATCGATCTCATAATTAGGATCTCTATAATATGTCTTATACGATGCATTATTTCGATCTTGTTCCTCCTCTAATAATGTTTTATATCGAGACACCTTATAGGTTAGTTCCACCAAATCTCTGAATTCAGTTGAATCAAACTTCTTTCGAAGCCTGAATTCTAAGCCATTTTGAGCCAATCTTACGAATTCTGGCTCTGGCAAGATGACTCTACATTTATTTCGAGCCCTTTTAAATCTGGCAATAAACTGAGTGGCCTTTTCTTCAGGCCTTTGACTCAATCTTGCCAAGTCTGCCATGGAAACCTCTGGCTCCGATTGGAAGAATTGGGCATGAAATGCCTCTTCCATTTGTTGCCAAGTTTGAATGGAGCTAGGTGTAAGGTTGATGTACCATACAAATGCTCCCCCAGTTAGAGAGTTTGGGAATAATCTCAGTTTCATATAGTCATGATTAGTAAATTCACCGCATTGAGCAGCAAACCTAGCAATATGCTCTACTGTTGATTGATTTCCACTTCCATAGAAAAGGGTAAAATCTGGTATTCTGAACCCCCTTGGGTATTCATGTACCCTATCTATCCATTCTGGGTATGGTTTTGTGTATATAGGAGTCTGGACCCCCCGAGCCATCGGTCCACACATCTCCCTAACAATATCAACAATTTGGTCCCTAGGGACCATATTTTGTGCCTGCTGAACCATTACTGGAGGGACAAACACAGGATTTGGTGGACAAACTTGTGCATGTGGTCCTCTTAGTCCATAAGGTGGTACATTTGGGGCTGGTTGTCCCTATGGTGCAGGTTGTTGTTGGGGGTATGGGTAGCCCCTTTGAGCCTGACCTGCGAAGGGACCTGCGAAAGGTGCTGGAACAGGTGTTGTGTCTCTGCCATTTGCAGGAAAACCCTCCAACCCCCCGGGTATAAATTCGAATAAGGGATTATTATATCCCCTAGTGCCAGGTATGGCTTCGAACATGGGATTTGTAACCATTCTCACGCCAGTTTCTTGTACTTGACCAGATCCACTAACTTGTGTGGCTTCATTGTTGAGTACTGAGGCATTTTGGCCTGCTATAGGCCTCGAAATGGGTTCATACCAAGACTGAGGTGATGGTCTTTCATAATTCTGATTACTAGTTTGACCATTAGAATGTCCATTAACTTGCATAGGCTGTTTATCTCTAGCCAATCTTTGCTGAGGGACATTAAAACTTCCTCTGTGTGTCTTGTATTCATTGGTTGGTGGTTATTCATTCGATCCAAAAAGGATGTTGCCACCTTTCCATTGTGTTCATTAATTGTTGTCCCATGGCATCTACTAGGCCATCCCATGGATTTGTTGGCTGAGTAGATGGAATAGTGGATGGTCCAATTCCTTGGTTTCGTCCAATATTATGAACATATGGTTCGTGCCCAGAAGTACTGGTCTGTTCGACCATAGGTTCTGATAACATGGGAGTTTCCACAGGATGTGTTACCACATTATCCTCTGGATTAAGTATTTCTACCTCTCCTTCTACGCCTTCTTCCAAGCGTTCATTTTCTCCTTGTCGTCTTCGTCTAGCCATTTTACTTAGTCCCACTGGGCGTACCAAAAATATATGTTGGCTTTTTGGCTTTTCAAGGGTTATATTTGTAAATGCGAGCGTGCCAGCAAGGATCAATCAGTCCTTACAGAAATTATAATTGCCAACCAATTATCAGACGATCGTGTTTTAGTTCTTTCAGCCTCAATGAAGAGGACTTTTACTGGTGGCTTGACTTAGGAGAAATTAAGCAAAATAACAGGTAAATGACGAACAATCGAAGTATTTCATTAAAATGAAAACTTACAATGAGCCAAACTCAGCCTCGTAGAGGTTTACAGCAGCAATCTACTTGAAACTACTCCTATAAATGAAGTGCAGTGCAGGAATTTAAAGTGCAGGAATGTAAAGAACATGTATTTAAAGTGCAGGAAATGTAAAGACTGGAAATGTAAAACTGGAAAAGAAAATATGAAGTAAATGACTGGTTTGTTGGATCTGAGTCTGGGGGCCTTTTCTGGGGGCTTCCCTGCTATTTATACTTGTCAAGGATAACCTTCGAACTGCACTTCAAACCGTCGAACTGCTCCTCCATGATCGCTGATCATGTTGCCTCATAAGTAGTTCCACTACATCATCACTTGCAGTTAGGCTTCCCTCCTATATTTGAATTTGAATGTGAGTAACCGTTGAAGTCACGTCACCTTGCATCTCTTTACTGATTCAATGCTACTTAGATCACGTGAGAACCAATATTAACTGCCACGTGTACGATCAGGATCGAAGACTCGACTAGTCTTCCTACATTACCCTTACTCTGCCACGTGTCGAACTGTGATTGACTTTTACAAAATATGTAGCCAACAATAATAAATATGAAAATGTTTGGTAACTCAAATTTGTGTAGCCCGAATGGCTTGAATGTCTCAAAATAACGTCGTTTTGGGGATAAAACGATATCGTTTTGAGACATTCGAGTCATTCGGATCATAAAAATTCAAGCTACCAAGCATTGTTGAATAAATATTTCATTACATTTATTTGGGCAATTTTTTTTTATTTTTTATAATATACAGTTATTACAATACATATTATGAGTGTAAACAAAAAAAAAAATGCATAAGGTAAATTCACATTTGTGGTGTTTGGGAACCTAGGTTCCAAATTTTTTTCTCATTTTTTCCACTAAAAGACAAACTTTTTACAAAACCAAAAAAAACACATTCAAACAAAATATCACATCCAATTCCATAATCATTTCACTTTTTCTCTCACAAACATCACATCCAACCACATAAAAACCCAACTATCTTCCCAAACACCAAAAATTTTTTATCTCATAAAAACCAACAACTAAAAAAACCTACATAAAAACTCACTTCCCAAACACCCACATTGTCGGCCCCCAAACTATAGTAGTTTTTTTTTTTTTTGGTTATAGATTTTCTCTTTCTTACTTTATAGTAAAACGAATAATAAAAAAAATATTGACATCTTCAAATAACTTAATTACATTTTTAATTTTACTTTTTAAAATTGTGTCCAATTACAATCAAATAAAAGATATATATAATTCTTAATTATATTTTTAATTTTATTTTTAAAATTGTGTCCAATTAATTGGATACAATTTTAAAAAGTAAAATTATAAATGTAATTAAATTATTCTTTTTTGGACACAATTTTAATATATATATATATGTAAAATTCTTATTGGGGTTTTGGATAAAAGAGGTAAACATAATCAACATCTGCAAGGATAACAAAGAAAAAAAAAATTAAGAATTGTATTTTTTTTTAATTGGATACAATTTTAAAAAGTAAAATTATAAATGTAATTAATTTTTTATTTTTTTTTTAATTTACGATGCTAGGAATTTTTGATATATGAGGCACACACAATCAACAATAATATTATTGCAGGCATAACTACAAGGGGTTGGCCTAGTAGGCACAATTTGAGGTCTGGGTATGCTCTCTTCAGGTCTCAGGTTCTATATTCACTAACCTCAATAAACTCCTTGGGGTCAATCCATATAAAGCATTTGCTCTAGCTTTAAATGGGGTTTCTGCAAGTGGACAATGAGATTGATCTCCTAGGATTAGTCAAGGTGAGCGTAAGTTGGCCCAAACACCCGGTTAAAAAAAAAAAAAAAAAAAAAATTATTGCAGGCATAATAAAGAGAGAAAATAAAATTATACTTTTTTATTATTTGTAATTGGACACAGTTTTAAAGGATAAATTAAATATATAATTAAATTATTTAATGATATCAATATTTTTAAAATTTTTTTTGATAAAGTAATAGAACAAGAATCTATAATATATATTAAAAAAAAATGTTAAATTCATTTTATCCTTTGCGATTTGGGTCTGGAACACTTTAACCCCTATGATTAAAATATAGCCAAAAATCCCATGTGATTTTGGACTAAACTGTCACTGTTAGATTTTCCTTCTAAACTAACGAAAAGTGTATCACTCATACCATTTTTTAGAGTGGGTTTGATTTTTTGAAAAAATTAAATGAAATTAATACAACAAAAAGACATTTTATCCCCTATGTTCTCCAAATCTAGAAATAAATTAATATATTAATTAAAATATAATTAAGGATTGATCTAAAATATAAAATATAATTAAGAATTTATTTAAAATATAATTAAATTAAAATTAGATTAACAAGTTAAAAATTACAGTAAATAATTAAGAATTTAAAATTAATTGTGAGATAAAATATAATTAAATTAAAATTAGATTAAAAAGTTAGGAATTACAATAAATAATTAAATATTTAGGATTAATTGTGATCTAAAATATAATTAAATTAAAATTAGATTAAAAAGTTAAAAATTGCCATAAATAATTAAAATTTATAATTAATAAAAAAATTATAAGATTTGAGGGTATTACGGTCATTTCACATCTATAGTTAACAGTATTAACAGTTGCAATTTGATCCAAAATCACATGAGGACTTTTTGACTATATTTGAACCACAGGGGAGTAAACTGCTTTTGTCTGAAACCACAAGATCTTTGAGGGTTTTCTGACAATATTTGACCACAAGAGGGCTTTCTGATCATATTTTAACCTCTAGAGGGTATATGAATTTTACCCAATAAAAAATTGGATAAATTACCAATAAGTCGTAATAGTTGAACTTAATTTCTGTTAAGTCTTATTGAAAATAAGTCCTAGTTAAATCGTCATTAAAAATAATTTTTTGTGATGATTTTTTATATGTCCCTAAAAACTAACAATTAGTGACTTTTTTTTGTCACAGTTTTTATAATTTTTCGCTAAAACTTATAATTAGTGACGTTTTTCTGTAACGAATTTTTCAAACTGTCGTTGAAAGTTGAAAATTAGTGACTTTTTTGTGACGATTTTTTTTAAACTGTCACTAAAACTTATAATTAATAACATTTTTTGTGACAAAATTTTCAAATTGTCTCTGAAAATTAACAATCGGTCACGTGTTTTAATAGTGTATTATGAAAAATGTTATTAATTATTATAGAACCTATTAGACAATAAGTTTACTTAGTAGGACTTACACGTAAATCCTCCTAAAAAATTAAACCTCAATGAAAGTTTTTGTCATTCTAGAAACCTTAGGGGTAATTTTTGCAATTTCATTAAACTTTCGAGGAGGTCAGTGTTATTGAAAACTAAATCTCAATGGAGGTTTATGTCATTTCAAAAATCTTAAGGGATGTTTCTAGATTTCATTATACCTGAAGAGAGGTCATTACAATTGAAAACTAAATCTCAAAGAATGTTTAAGTTATTTCAGAAACCTGAAGGGAGATTTCATAATTTCATTAAACTTTAGGCAAGATAAGTGTAATTTATCCAAGATTTTATTTGCATAAATGGCCCACTGGCTTTTTTAGAACATACTACTTGAACAAGAAAAGGTAAAAAGCTTGCTTATTGCGATTTATTTCAAATTGAAAGTTTGTTAATGTACGAACAAAAATGAAAAAACACCCATCACTCAATTTTCGAATAATTATAATTTTTTCATCTTATTTAGGGGTTGTTTGGGATGATTGCATAAAATATAAGCTGGATAAACAACAAGCAGTTGGGAACAAAATTCCAAAAAAAAAAAAAAAAAGCCCATAAACAATCAACTTAAGGGACAACAACAAACAAACAAATCAAGAGAAGGATTGAGGAGCTACTTACGAAGGGGGTAGTAACCTAATACAGTGTAGATAGTCTGTGCGGAGGTGAGAAGAATTATTAAAATGGCAGCGACAATAGAAAGAATTTTCCAAGGATCTTTGACATAATCATGCTTCAATATCGCCCGCCAATTACGCCATTTTGTGTAATAGCTATTGAGATCACAGGCTACATTGGTGAGATAGTAATTGTTGGTATTTGTAGGAACGACAATTTCCTTGCGAAGATTGTTGAAGAGAGCAGCAACAGCGTCTTCGCTTCCCAAGTCGTGAACTATAATCCCTTTCTTTTGCAAGGACTCCACATCTCGGACAGAGTCTATTAGTCTGTCCATGAAACTGATGTACGAGGTGATATATCTTTCCCATTCTGGATGATAACATTGCTCGAAAGCCATGAGATTAAGGAAGATCGACTTGGTAGAGTCATGGATACGAAGGGGTGGGATTAAGAGCTTTCCCTTTCCCTTGTCGAAATCGATATCTGTGATTTTCAGCGCATTCTTTTTTCTCAAACGAATCCCAGTTCCCCTTAGCCTCGTAACAGAATGGGTCGGTAGTTGAGGGTTGTGTTCTGCATGCTCATGAACTTCAGGTTGTGCTGGTTCTAAGATCTGGCGAACGATGTCCAGGAGGTGAAGCGGTAGTTTATTTAGCGTATATTCGGGTGGTGTTTCGTAAACCCCAGGAATGACCGGCTGGAAAAACTTCAGAGCAAGGTTAGCAACCCACTCATACGGTGTCGTGTTCTCAAGGTCAGGAATCCACTCATCAGCTGGTGGTATGGTACTATTGTTAGTACTACCACTAGTACTAGCCCACTCATTAGCTGGTGGTGGTGGTATGGTAATATTGCTAGTACTATTACTAGTAGTAGCCCAATCAGAAGCTGCTGCGGGTGATAGTGGTGGTGGTGGTGTGCTAATACTAGTAGTATTATTACTATTACTAGTAGTATGGGCTTCGTGCCAAGCGTGGGTAACCAAGACCACTAGCAGATAAAGTGGCAATTGATTCTCAAGCATTAACAAGTCGCGTTGTATAAACGGCAAGAAACCACGGTGGATAATCGGATTCCACCACTCTAACTGGTAGGTTGAATTCTCCCACCCATTAGAATAGGAGTAGAGCAACTCGAGTATGAAACAACTATCGAGCAACATCATTTCCACAAATTGTTGGCTACTGAAATCTTCAACGGACTTGTTGTAGCAGCTTCGTGTGTCGTCTTCGAGCCCAGACATTAACTCCACAAGGCTTTCAAGTTTCAATTGGGTCCTCTGGAGGAAATGCTTGAGAACCTGCCTCTTATGCTTTTCCATTTCCTTGAGATGCTCGTCCTTTCTATGATGATAAGGGCCTATTGAAATAACGTGGGGGAGATATGCATCGAGTTCGAGTTTTCGGAGGCTCCTTGGAACCTCAAAGATGATACAATCCTTTTGCCGTGGTTTGACTTCAGCAAGCTGCTTCTCGATTTCAATCTGACACAGTTTTTTTTGTTCTGTCTGTGACAGCGACATCGATGAGCTATAATGGAATTGAAGGGCCTGAAGAAGCTGTTTCATAGCGAAAATCGTTGGTTTTTCTTTTTCTCTTTTCTGCCTTCTTTCCAGACTTGGGTATGCCTCTGGAAGACCCATCTTTGCTCTTTTTCTGTAGTGTAAGAGTTGAAGGAGCCAGAGAGATCGCAAACGGGAGTTGTTGGCAAAGATAGCAAAAGTATGAATGCTTTGATTTAATGAAATCAAGACATCCTTCTCTTGTTATTTTTAAGATAATGTTTTCCTCCAACTCAGTAGGAGCTTCTTAATGAAATGTGATAATTTAAGCAGTTTAGAGTCATTATATATTGATACTTTTTTTAAAAAATATAAATAAAAACCAAAGAGCCTGAAAAAAATTAACTCAAAATTGAGGGCCTGCCGTAGGATTATCTATTTAGAATTCTGTTTTGATATGAAAATTGAGGGCCTTATCGGCATCTGAACATGAAATTGATTAAGTCAACAGGCTATTTAGAAATTTGAAAATATTATAGTAAGTTTAATTAAAACTGAATCGGAATCAAATAATTAGACTAAACTGATTTAATTAAGCTAGATTGATTAGTTTTAATCACTCTTAGTTTGTAAATACTAAGTAGGCCTATATAAGACTAATATTGCTTCAAGAACATTCCATATACATTTTACACTTCATTCTTTGAGCCAAAACGTGAGAAGAAGAGAGAGTGAGGGAGAGACCAAGATCAAAGAGGAGAAAAAGGGAGAATTGCTAAGAATTGGTAGTGAATTGGAAGGAGTTGAGAAATTTAACCTCCACACCTCCAAAACTCAAGATTTAAGGTAAGAATTTAACCTTTAAATTATGAACATGAGTTGTTTAGAGAAAGAAATCAAGTGAAATAGAAGATTAAGCATGGGAATTGAGCTTAGAATATAGAATTGAGTTCAATCATTGCATTTTCACTCAATTCTTACATGTAAGTGTTTATTTTTGTCAAATTATGAGAGCTCACTATGATTCCACACTTAAACACTACATTTGTGCATGTTTTGGAAGTTTTGAATCCATATCATTACATGCATGGGCATATACATAAAGTTTCAAGTTTGATTTTGATTTTGATTTTGAAAGAATTGACATGCTTTTGGGTCTTGATTTTGTGAAATGATCCTCAATTCACGATATCCTACAAGTTTCTAAATATTTTTTTTGGGTTTTGGCCTAAAAGGATGAGTTTTGATGTGTTAACATTGTGTTTTGGAACTTGAAGATAAAATATGGAATTCCAGAATTCGTAGGATTTGCTCGAGCGATGGTTCCTTCGCTCGAGTGTACTTTGCAAGCTCTCAAAAGTTTTGCAGAGATTGATGGTTGGTTCGAGCGACCACCTTTTATTTTTAGTCTTGGCTCGAGCGACCAAGAAGTTGGCTCGAGCGTGAAATGAGAGCTCTCAATACTTTTGCAAACCACTCAAGCGAACTGTCTTGTTTTCTGAAATTTTGCTAAGTGTTTTAAAGTGCATAATTGCATCCTCATTCCATCTTAAGCATTCTTAAGCTATGGTTTAAGCTATAATAATGAGGATATGAATTCGAAACACACTTAAGAAGAAATGTAATAAGTTAAGTATTTACAGAATGTGTGTTTCAAGGTGTATCCGTTATGTGTCTGTGTAGGTCACGCACTACCGTCAGTCTGATTTATCTGTTCTGCTTCTGGAGCTATCTGTGAATAACAACCTTGTAAAGATATGTTTAATTATAAGTATTTTCTACCTGATATGATAAGCTCTGTTTTCTAAAATGATAGTTTCTATATAGATGAATGATTATCCTATTTCTGAAATGTATTGTGACATCCTTAGCATCATGTGTATCTGTTATCTGTTACCTACTACTAGGGTTTCACGTAGGTTCCATTCATGGAGCTGACTATGCATAATCAACTATATGATCTGTAAGTGGGTCTTAGTGACCATCTCATGTGAATATGAGTCTTTATGACCACCTACTCTGTGGGTTTTTATGATCAATCTGATCTGTTAACGCTAATGGATGTACCATGTTTGACTGTTTACGAATCTAAATATGTATATGAATCGGTTTCTGATCTAAATTCTGATTTCTAAATCTGTTATGGATATCATTTATAAAACCTTTACTCTGTTGTTATTCACTAGGCTCCAGCTCATTATTTATATTATGTATATAGGTGATCAAGCGCGTGACTAGGCTTGAGACTTCCAGTCTGGATTTGTTTCTATCAAGCCAACTAATATGCCTCACGTGGTGGTTTCTGGAAGTCCTTTGTGTTATAGTGTTATGGCAAGGAAACAAGTCTTAAGTTTTCATTTGCTTACATTTTTTGGACACATTTTTGTTTATCTGTAATAGGGCAAAGTCTCATTTTGTTTTATCTATTATGGGCGACGTAAGAATGATGTGATTATATACGTATACAAAGTTTTGAAATTTCTATCTCATATATGCACAGCTCTGTAGATATTGTATGTTTGATATTTGCTTTCGCTAACCCCCATATCTTGCTAATCTGTCTCAGAGGCCTTAGATAATCATAAGATTACTGGTTGGTTACGACACTAAACCTATAGAGGCGGGTTTGAGTCGTGACAGTCGTTCTGGCTAGGCGATACGGTGGTGGAGACATTCTTTCAGCAGCAATAGAGATGATAGTGAGGATGAACTACCCCCATCGACTTACAATTTGTACAGGTAGAGAGAATGAAATAGATAGAAAGAGATTTGAGATCTGTGAGAGGATTAAAAGTGAGAGACAAAAATAAAACGAATTTGGTGAGAAAGGATATTTTAATTATTTTATGGCGTTTGTTCCTATAAACATAACATTTTAGAGGGTGAATTTCTAAATTAAAATATAATAATTAATTTAAATTTATGAACTGAGTTCTTATTTTAAAAAATGTTGATCCATATCATTTATTAGTGGATGATTATTAGTTGCGCCTAAAAACAAAAGAAAGAAAAAAAAAAAAAAAACAAAACAAAACAAAATAGTGGATGGTGGGACCCAGTCCAATGAACGGTGGAGAGCCATATTGGCTCTGTTTGGTTGTATTCTCAAAATACATTTCCACCCGTCCATTAGCGCTTCACGCTTGGATACAATTTTCAAATCATATTTCCACCATACCATTCAAAATACATCTCATCTTCTCGTTTGGCATCTTTCTTCTTCATTTCTCCACTATGAAAAGCTTCCAACGGTACATTTCCATCCTGTGTCTTCCGTCTTTTTCATTTCTGAAAAGCCTTCCGTCTTCTTCATTTCTGAAAAGCTTCAAGTGCAGAAACAAATTTAAAGATGAACTTCACGAGTCGTCTTCCTCTGTTTGAAAGATTACGGATGATTCTTCCTCTGTCTGAAAGATCACGGCTGACGATTTGTCACAAGTAGTGTTTGTCTCTGTGAATTGGGACCATTTTTTAAACCATGCCTGTGAACCCCCTTCCCACCCATACGAGCTCCCACAAATCAAGTGAGTTCCAGTTTCTGCAATTTAAGCATTATGGAAGATTCACTCTTCGGGCAACCAAACAATGACGAGACTAAGGTAAAATAAATCACAAATTTCTCACAGAATTATTTTTACAGCTCACTGATTTTCTAAAACATGCCCAAATTTATTCCAAATTTATTTGTCTCAGCTCAAATTTGTCAAACCTATTCTCGAATCAGACGACTACCAAGAAACGCACATCCACCCACTATACCCACTCCATCACCGGTGACAATTATTCCACTCTTGATCTGGTACGTATATCCTTCAATCCATCTGCTATGTAATAGGTGGTGAGAAGTCGAAATGGGTTCTGAGATGGGTTCTGATTTGTCCTGATCTGTCCAAACGGTGCTGAGCCGGTTAACCGCCAGGACAATTGGCCGGTCGTCCCCCAGGTCATCCGACCGGTCAACCGGCCGGTCGACTACCGTACTTTTCCCCCTCTGGCTCGACCTGCACTCACCCCCTTGCATGCTTCTTTTCTTCTGCTCTCATTCTTCTACTTATTTGTGGTTATTGTCTACTGCGTACACTTGTTTCACAAACTTTTTGTATGCAATATTATCTGATTTTTATTGTTGTATTTGTTTTGCCGAACACTCTATACGAACTTCTATTAATCTACTTTTCCCAACACTATTTAACAACTTAAATTGATTAATCTTTATTCATACTGAAACATAATTATAGTTGATTTTTGCATTGTTATTTTTTGATATCCACTTTAGATTAGTTTAGATATAAATTGTGTGTTGTTAGATGGATGGAAACAATTTAGATAAAAATCAGGATACAAGAATGTGGAGTTCTAGAATTGAAATGAAGTTCATAAACATGTTGAGAGGAGAGGTACAAAAAAATCAAACAACAGGTCGTAGTACTGTGTGGACAGCTAGGCATTAGAATCATTTTGCAAATCAGTTGCAAAATATGTATGGATTTCGATATATATCAAAATAGGTGCGACAAAAATATCAGCGATTGAAAGCTGATTACCAAACTTTCAAGCGATTGCAGGCACAGACTGGTTTGGGACGAGATCCCATTGTAGGAACTGTTGTTGCACCCGATGAATTTTGGGATAAGGTTTTTCATTAACCTGTACCATTTTTAATTTTTTTTGGTAACATTTCATTACACGTACAGTATGTTTATTTTCAATATTTTCAATTGCTGTAGGCAACAAAAAATGTAAAGAAGTTTAGGACAAAAGGATTTGAGTATTTTCAACAAATGGCCAAAATTGTTAAAAATTGTTGTGCCACAGGGGCCTTGTCCCATGCATCCACACAAGGAGCCCCTGACTCTGATGAAGAAGATAAAATGCTTAATAAATTTTGGAGCCCTGGAGCTGGTGGGATTAATGCTGGTGGGAGTAATGTTGCTGAAAGCATTCCTGTTGACTTATTCGGTGATGAATACATGGAACCAGCGAAGGGAAAAAGTCACAAGAGAGGCCGTACAAATAGCTAGACTGACAATGGTCGTTCTAAAAGGTCACAGTCAAGTGGCTTCGATGATGTTTGCGCAGCTTTCACTGCCTACGTACAGGCAAAAACGGAACATTCACGTGCACGATTAATTGACATAGAGTCTCTAAGTGCAGGTGGTGATGACTATTCCCTTGATGCATGTCAAGATGCCCTGCTAGAGCTTGGGGACGTACCACTAGTCCAGTACGTTAGGGCACTGACACTATTCAAAGACAAGGAATGGCGAATGTTTTTTATGCGTACTGCTGCCCATATGCGCCTAGCTATGATCCTAGCTTTGCAGTCAAGTGAGAAGTTGTGTTTTGATTGAGTTTGCGGTTCTCTTTGTCGTTGTGCAAGATGATTTGATGATTCTTCCATTGTTTTTTTTTTCATTTTTTTCACCCAATTTTATGCACTTTTTTATCTGTCTTTGTATGTTTATTTTTATTTTATTCTGACACTGTTTCTATTTTTCATTTACATGTCATTTTATTCTTCTGCGTTCTTTCATGTTTGTTTTCTTATGCCAAGATAACTAAATATTAATATGTTTTTTGTTCGCTTGTATATTTTCATTTTGTTCGATAAATGACTAAGGCCAACTAAATGTAGCCACTGGTTGATTTCAGCTTCACCAATAATGGTAATAGTTAGTATGTTGTTAAACATTATTTTATAATTATTCTTTTACTGTGATGTGGCCGAAACAATATGGCATTCGACACAGAAAACAATGCAATGGAGAGCTCATCAGAGGAGGATGAGGTTATTGAAGATTTTATGAATTTTTTGATGATTGCTTTTATACATGACCATATGAATGCGTTAAGTAGCAGACGACCGCAGCGAACTTGTCCATTCAAAGGTGATGATTACATCTTCAATTTATTAAATAGCCATCCAGAAACAATGATGGACATTATGCGAATGGATGCACAAACATTCATTTTATTGAAAGACACCTTACTTCAAAATGACTTTGTCAAAACTGAACATATGCATATCAGTGTCGACGAATCGCTTAGAATTTTTCTGTACACTTTCGCACAAAATGACTGGCATAGACTACTAGCCGATAGATTTCAACACTTCACTGAAACTATTTATCGGCATATCAAAATTATTATGCGGGCACTGTGCAAGTTTGCATCAACGGTTATCAAACCACGTAACCAAGACGAGATACCGACAAAAATTTTAAATGATAGGAGGTTTTTTCCCTAGTTCAAGGTATGACTATATGTTCCTCGTGTAAGTTTTCAATAATAGTAAAGAACGATATTTATAATTATTTAATGTTATAAAAGTAATATTACAGTTTGTTTCGATTTTGATGTCAAGCAAATATATTTCAAGTAGGATTGTGTCGATGCTATCGATGATACATTGGTGGATGCATAGGTCCCTGCCTTAAGACAAAATACATTCCGCGGTCGCAAATCTATGGTATCGCAAAATGTACTCGCAGCCTACGACTTTGACATGCTGTTCACATTTATTAATTCTAGATGGGAAGGTAGCGCCCACGACAACGCTATTTTAGTTGATTCTATTACAAGAGCTGATCTACAGTTCGCACACCCATTCCATAGTGAGTGTCACCAAATAACACTGTACATTTTTAAAAAATATTTTTGTGTACATGTATTTGATAGAGCAATGCGTACATTATTTACATGTAGGCAAGTATTATTTAGTGGATGCTGGTTTCATGAACATGCTTGGATTTCTTGCCCCATTTCATTCCCAGCGCTATCACTTGCAAGAGTTTCATGGCCGTCATTATTCTGGACCCAAGGAATTGTTTAACCATCGACATTCGTTGTTACGCAATGTCATTGAAAGAACATTTGGTGTTCAGAAGAAGCGTTTTCCGATATTGCGGTCCATGCCAAATTACAAGTCTATAAGACAAGCCTCTCTCGTGATTGCATGTTGTGTACTGCACAATTGGATATGCTTACATGTAGATATGGACACATTCTTCATGGAAGTTGATAATGAAATGGCGGCAGAAGCGGCAGCAGACGGGTTTGTTAGAAACCAAGCTGACTATGTTGACATGTCACAACATAGGTTAACGTACCAATCGAACTTCAGGGATGCAATTTCTACTGCTATGTGGCAAAATCATGTTGGTCATAGGTAGATTTGTGATGTGAACAAATAATGTGAATTTGGTAGTGATGAATGGTTAACAATGTATAATTATTTTATTATTTTCAATCATTAAGACACCTTTATTAAATTAATTCCCCCATTTTATTTTTAATTGTGAATTTAATGATTGGATAATGCAAAGATGTATGAGGCAGAATTTTATGTCATGAATAAGTTCCAAAGGCAATTGAATGGTTGATGGTTGAATGATGCATGCAGGAATTAAGAAATAAATTGCATATTTTTTTATTTTATCAATTTAAATCTTAATATTTTAATTTAAATAGATACTAATAAAAATTTATAATTTATTTATATTTTCTCCTTTATTTTTTAGGGACGTGAAAGAATAAAAACATAAGAATTAAGAAATAAAATTTGAGTGATGGGTCTTCTGCATGAGTGAAATTATGATGTTGCCCTTTTTATTTTGTGCGTACATACCAATTTCACATTCTATGAAAGAGGGACAATTTAGTCATTTTGTAGTCTAATACATCAATCACTTGCCCCAATAATATGAGCTTCACGGGTGAGGGGTGAGGGATAATAATGATGCTGAGGAAAATAGTACAAGATAACAGATTTTTCATTAGATTGAAAAATTTTAACAAATGAAAAAATGTTCATAATGTTTGGTAACGTTTACGTTTTGGTTTGTATTTAGAAAAATTTAATAAATTGGTTTTTGTTAATTTTTATAAAAATGTAATCCCCAAACTTATTTGGTTCGAACAAAATGTTTGAAAAATATTAGAAACGTATAGAAGAAAATATGCTTATTCAAGCCTAAAAAATTAATTGACACAAACATTAATTGAAAAAAATACTTGACATAAAAATTAATTGAAAAAAAAATTAATTGAAAAAAAATTAATTAAAAATAAATTATTTAAAAAAATTAATTGAAAAAAAATTAATTAAAAATAAATTATTTAAAAAAATTAATTGAAAAAAATTAATAATTCATTTTTTTAATTGAATTTTAATAATAGTTTGGTTATGACTGTTAATGATAAATTTCAATCGAATTTTGAGTTGTGTGTTTGATTATCAATTATAGACTGAATTAAGTTTTCAAAACTCTCACTCATGACCAAAAAAATTTTCTTATTTCACATGTCACATCAAATTTTCAAAACTTAATTTCATACTCAATTCAATACTTTATTCAAAAACCATAATTAAACAATTTTTTTACACTTAAATCGTAATTTTCAAACTCACAAACTCAAAATGCAATTCTATTCTTAAATCATATTTAGAAAACTCTACCAAACACAACTTTTATTTTTCCTTGGAATTCAAAGGCTGCTCATCCGACATTAGATCTGTCAAGGCTTGTATCAATTTGAAAGTAATTTATCGTTGCCTTTGTTTGAGGTGTGGATTAATTTTTTTATTTTTTTAGACTTCATTTGGAAATAGATTGTTTTTAATAATTTTTTTATTTTTTGACTAAAACATAATGTAAAAAAAAAATTAATATATTTGGGATGAATTTTTGATTTTTTACGAAAAGATTTGTAAGAGGTAGAGAGAAAATGAAATCTTTGATTTTTTGGGTATAGATTGTTGGCCTTGTGGTTTTTTTAATGACTTTTTAATTTTTAGACTAAAAAATAATATTGCCAAATGAGGCTTTAGCCTGAGACTAAAAAAGTCTGGTTTGCGATTGACTTTTTTGATTTTTTAACTTTTAGAGAGAAAAAAATAAAATGATTATGATTTGGATGAGACATTTTGTTTTATTGAACTAAAAAACTTATTTTTAGTTCCAAAAAGACAAAATAGACTTTTGAACTCAATAAGATAAAATGTCACATCTAAAACATAATCATTTTATTTTTTCTTATAAAAGTAAAAAAACTAAAAAATTAATCCCAAACTAAACTTTTTAATTTCAAATTAAAAAAATTAAAAATCTAAAAAACTAAAAAGGGGACCCACGCCTCAAACGAAGAAGGGAAAGATAAAATTGCTTTCTAATTGATATAAGCCTTGAGAGCATCTCCAACGGTGAACTTCTTTTTTCACCAAATTTGAGTAAAAAATGACTAATTTTACCAAATCTGATATCAGTAGCTCCAATGGTACATCAAATCCCGTATCAAATCCCGTGGGTCAACCGGTTAGTCGACCGGTAAGCGTAAATTTTTTTTTTTTTTTTTTTTTTTTTTTTTTTTTTTTTTTTCCGCAGCTTTAAACGCTATGTTTTTTAGAACGCTATGTTTCAACGCTATGTTTTTTAGAATATTTCAATGATGAAACAATTGCAGCTTTCTGTAAAGATGAAACAATTACGCATGTTCAATGATGAAACAATTGAAACAATTGATGAAACATAGGATAATTTTTCACTCACATTGCTTTCAAGCCTTTTTCACATTGAATTTCCTGATTATATCATTGGTTGGCTGGCATGTAGGTGGTAGTGATGTATTATCTGCTTAGTATCATCTGGTATTTTGGGAAAAGCCATTTTTTAATTTGCAAGCAGCACCACTTTAGGATGGAAGATGGCAGACGGGTCGACCGGTTGGTTGACCGGCCGGTCGACTGGCCGGTCAACCGGTAAGGCAAAATTATTATTATTATTATTTTTTTTACCTGTTTGAACCTTTTTTTGACCGGTTTGAACCTATCTATTTTAAAAGAAATCGGTCGATCGGTTGGTCAACCGGCCGGGCAACCGGCTGGTTGACCGGTTCCTCCCTCCAACGGTCACAAACAGTGTTTTGATGAAATCTGCTTTCTGTCATCAGTTTGATGAATTGTTTGGTGAAATCTCATTTTGATATCGATTTGGTGCAACCGTTGGAGCACCAAACAGTAACTTTTTCATCAAATTTTAAATTTGATGTCAATTTTGATGAACCGTTGGAGATGGTCCGACAAATCTAATGTTGGATGAGCAGCCTTTGAATTCCAAGGAAAAGCCACATGACTCTCCACTCCACCCGTTCATTGGACTGGCTCCCACCATCCCTAATAACCATTCACTATTTTATTTTGTTTTGTTTTTGTTTTTGTTTTTCTTTCTTTTGTATTTAGTGGACGACTTTGAAATTTTTTTATCAGCAAGTCTTTCTTTTTAGGGTAAATTACAAACAATCTTTGAAATTTACTTAAATTTTAAATTACCTCTGTAGTTTGAGAAATTTTATTATATTTTTAAGGTTTCTAATTTCATAATAAATAAGTCTTTGTATTAGTAATTCATGAAATTAATTAACAGTTTTTAATAATATTAAAATTTTATTTTAATTAATGATTCAGATAAGTTTATTATTATATAGGTGAACAGTTATAAATTTTACTTTTTCAATTAATTCTGTTAAATAAAAAATTCTGATAAAGAAATATTTATAATTTTTCAAATTACATAGAACAATTCATATTTTAAATAAATTTCAAAGAATATATTTATAATTTACCCTCTTTTTAAGAAGAAGATGGCAATAATTCCGTAATTTGCTAAAAGTTGTACAACATGTGCCTAAAACACGCACCGTTGCAGGATAGCAAGTCTTTCTTTGACCGTAGGGGATGGTCGCCAAGTTGATTAGGCACCAACCTCCCACAGGGGAACGGGGTGGGTGCTGTCACGGGCGACGTTTAACTTATTAAAAAAACAAAAAAAAGTTTGAATCACATGCAAGTTGTCGCGTTCCCTTGCTGTGCTGTAGAATAACTTCGGTTTAGGTTGACTTTAAAAAAAAAAAAAAAAAAAAAAAAAAAAAAAAAAAACAGCTGTGACTTCTATTTAACATAAAATTATAATTTTAGATTTAGGATCCATTTAGGAAAAAAAGAAGAAGAGAAACTTAACATCTACGAAGTAGATTTTTTTTACCATTGTCAAAGTGATTTATCATTAGCCTCCATCATTAATTCTCACTCACAATATCATCTCGTGCTCAATTACTTTCTTATTTCAAGTATTATAAATTGTTTATGTATATATATGTATGTATGTGTATGTGTAATATATATATGTGTGTAGTTTTAGAAATTTTATTATATCTCTAAGGTTTCTAATTTCATAATAAATAAATCTTTGTATTAGTAAATCATCAAATTAATTAATAATTTTTAATAATATTAAAATTTTATTTCAATTAATGATTAAGATAAGTTTATTATTGTATAGGTGAACCGCTATAAATTTTATTTTGTCAATTAATCATGTTAAATAAAAATTTTAATAAAGAAATATTTATAATTTTTTAAATTATAAAAAACAATTCGTATTTTCAATAAATTTCAGAGAATATATTTATAATTTACCCTCGTTTTTAAGAAGAAGATGGCAATAATTCCGTAATTTGTTAAAAGTTGTACAACATGTGCCTAAAACACGCACCCTTGTGGGATAGCAAGTCTTTCTTTGACCATAGGCGATGGTCGCCAAGTTGATTAGGCACCTACCTCCCACAGGGGAACGGGGTGGGTGCTGTCCCGGGCGCTATTTAACTTATTAAAAAAATAAAAAAAAAGTTTGAATCACATGCAAGTTGTCGTGTTCTCTTGCTGTGCTGTAGAATAACTTAGGTTTAGGTTGACTTTAGAAAAAATTTTAAAAAAAAAAAGAAAAAAAAAAAGCCACAACTGTGACCATGTTTTTCTATTTAACATAACAAAAATGTTTCATACTCCTTTTTTTTCCCTACCTCCTTTGACCCTCTCTCTTTCTCATTAGATATATTTTCTTTTTCTTTTTTCTTTTTTTCCCGCTCCTTCAATCACCACCCGCCACGTGTGTGTGGGGATTGTGGGGGTGGTGATTGGAGGGGGTCTCTATCATGACTCTTAACATAAAATTATAATTTTAGGACATGTTTGATTGGGTGGATTAGAGCATGAGATTGAGATTATTAATCCGTGGCCCAATTATCCTATGCTTGTTTTAACATTTTGATTTAGGATTATTAATCCAATGGATAATTAATCCAACAAATTTGTAGGATTATTAGTAATGAGATAGGGGTGAGATTATTAATCCAATGAATATTAATCCAATTGGATAGTGAATAATACACTAATTTAATAGGATTATTAATACTTCACTATTAGTCTTGTGAATCAAATATGACCTTAGAGTTAGGATTCATTTTAGGGAAAAAAGAAGAAGAGAAACTTAACATCTACCAACTAGATTTTTTTTACCATTGTCATAGTGATTCATCATTAGCCTCCATCATTAATTCTCACTTACAATATCATCTCGTGCTCAATTATTTTCTTATTTCAGGTATTATAAATTGTTTATGTATATATATGTATGTATGTGTATGTGTAATATATATATGTGTGTGTTATTGTAGAATCCACACCCTATATGCAAATCTCTCATAATTAAAAATAATAATTATTAGTCATAATTAAAGATTACATAGAGAATAATCAAAGAAATTTTCAATTATAATTAAAATAATAATAAAAAACAGTCACAATTAATATCACAATGAATGGGAATTAGGGACGAAACTAAGATTTCATTATTGAAAGGGCCAAAAGATAAATAATTTTTTTTCACCATATACACATGTATATAGAATATGATATATAAATTATATATACACGTAAAAAAAATTAAATTAAATACCGTAGAAGTAATCTCTAACTAGATGAATAAGTTTTTTTTTTTTTTTTTTTTTTTTTTTTTTGCAAAATAGAAAGATAATACAAGTTGGAAGAAGAATGAGATATATATATTTTATAATGGGGGGTCATTTTTTTCTATAAATTGATATATATATATTTAAAGTGTTTTGACAAACAATATCTTTTATAGAAATAGGGAGCCATGACCCTCCATGGTCTTCTCCTAGTTCTGTCAGTGATCATAACCAAATTGTAATTAATACTATAATAAGTTATAACCTAAAAGTGATGTGCCTTATAAAATTTTCCTATATATCTTATATGTTTATGTTGTAATAGTGATGCTTGTAATCAAAAGAAAAAAGAAAAACAAAGAATAGAAAGAGATGACAACGATGAATTTGTTAATTTCTCTAGCAATTCACAACCACCCCCAAAATTAAAATATATGACATTTGATTAACATGTAACTATTGCTTTATCATTGCTTTACTTTTTACTTTTCAGAAATATTGGGCTCAATCATATTTTTGTTTATTCATTTTAATAATTTTGAAATTTGAATTTTGGATGATTTGCTATGTGAAGGAATTAGATTTACAATGATATTGAATATTGAATTTGTTAGTTGGTTCACAATTTAAATTCAACTTTATTTTTTTATTTTTTATTTAATTTAGTTGTTACAATTATATATATATATATGTTAGTTACATGTACTTTTTGTATTATATGGTTATTACATGTTGTATAATTAAAATACCATTTGTTTCAAATGCTTATATTTCAACATTGGTTTTTTTATTTTTATTTTTTATTTATTATTTTTTATTTTTTTTAAATTTAAAGTCAATTACATCGGTAGTTCCTAAATTTTGTCACTTGTGTCGTACTGGTCCTTACACTTTCAATTGGCTCAATTTTGATCCTTCATTTTTTAGATTTTTTGTGTCAATTTTGTTTAACTGATAATGAGGTAGGATTTTTGACAAAAAATAATTACTAAGTTGGTTGATGTTAACTTAGTAAATTAATAAAATTTGTCCTTACGTGATACATGTCGCTTGTATGTGCATTTTTCATAAATAAAAAAAAAACAATTATAATGAATTCAATTAAATTGGGACAAAATAAAAAATATAGAGTTAAAATCAAATTAATTAAAATTACATGAATTAAAATGACACAAAAACAAAATATAAAAATATAGGTACAATTTATCCAAAAATTTATAAGAACTAATGGTCAAATGCTTGTGTTTCTATTTTTTATTTATTTATTTATTTTTTATATCTTCTCTTTATTATCTTAAACTCGGCCTAAATGTTGTTCACAGTAGCTGGTGTGTGATTGAAACTTTTTATTTTTTTTCTGAATAAGTTAAACGGCGCCGTTCGTTGTCATAGCATCGTGATGTGACAGCACCTACCCCATGCCCCTCCTACAGGGGAAAACAAGGCTCGATTTCTACGGGAGCACACGGTATATTTCGATTGGGACTTGATCTCTTACTATGATAAGATAGGTTGTATTAAATTTGACTATCAATCAATTATTCTAAAGTCAAAGTTCACGGATGCTATAATATCTTTACAGAACGTCATTTCTTAGTTCAAAAAACAAAAACAAAAACAAAAACAAAAAAAAACAAAAAAAGCAAGCCTTTTTTTGTCGTCTCTCTCTTCTTCTATGTTTCTTCATACAAATGTTTACTGACTATTTTGTATTGTAAAATATATATATATATAAATATTTAGCTGTTTTTTTAGATTATGTTTGAGAAGATTTTATGAAATTTTAAAGTTTAAAGCATAAAAAAATAAAAATTTTCATATAGTTACAAGAAATTATTGTTTTAGCAGTGTTTTAAAAATGCCACCAAATGTTACTGTGACGTTTCTACTAAACGTCGAGGACATGACCGTCACCTAATCTTTAATAAACGCTGTACGGGGAGCAAATATACGAGACCGCTCGTACTCCTTGCGTCCAAGCTCCGCCTCGTTCCGATTAACCTACGTGCACAACGGCGGTGAGCTACCTGGCGGTGTTTTGCCAGAAAACCCCTCCGACGGTCAACTCAGCATACACTTAGGAAGAGAGAAGAGAGAGAGAGAGCTAGAGAGAGAGGAGCCAACTGAGTATTAGGGTTTCTCTCACCAATTGATGTTCTATGCTCAGCATGGGGGGTGCAGTCACGTTTATATACTTTCTGCGCTCACCTCTGCATCCATTCGCCTATTGACACGTGGAGCTACTCTCCTACCATGCTCTCCCACGTGTCAGCGCAAATTCAGCTAAACACCACCTAATCAAACCGCCAAACACCATTGATGCGAACGGGCAGCCCAGCGGCACTACCCCGGCCTCCTACGACCGTGTTACTTAACGAGACAAACAGTGCTCCTCGCAGAACTCCATTACGACCGAGCTCAGTAGTAGTCCGTTATGACCAAGCTGCTGCTAGGATAGGCTGCCCTACGGAGGACCTTACTCACCGAGCTAAACGAGCGAACAATAGGGCCCAGGTTGACAGAGAATCATCTCAGCCAAATGGGCCCTGGACTTCAACCGAGCAAACCAACCCTGGATCGGCCCAGGCCAGCTCGACCCAAACACGCTTAGACCTCTTTCAGCCCGGCCATTACCATGGCCCAAAGCCAGATTATGAATCTCCCTTTCAATTGCCCCTTAATTCCGTCCGCGCTAGCGTGACTAGGATTACATGATCCGACCGGGGTCGATCCTCTGCCCAGCCTTACTCCGCAAGACATTAGCCGTGCTAATCCCCATGCTCGGTCTCTTGACTTGCTCGGTCGGCACCTCGACCCGCCAACCTGTTCCTTCAGTATTGACGCCGCCGTCATTACAAACACGCATCATTCATTCATTGGCCTTGAACTACCAACCTAGCCGCCTCTTCACGTTCGAATTTTGGCACTTCTTTTTCTCTTATATGCACGTCGCTTGCCCTTTCACCTTTCTTCCTTACTGTTCATCCTCCTTCTTAGACAACCCAGTGACCCAGAGCTACAGTGCAACCCCCTCTAGCCAACACCATTCTCGCCCACATCATAGCATTCCTTTGGTGGATTTAGCTTCGCTATTGTCGCACAAGAGTGTCTCTGCACTTGAAGATTCGATTCTCGCCTCCAAACCTGTAAGTTCTTCGAATCTCTTCTGTCATTATTTCTGTTTCTGGGCTTGCCATGTTCCTAAATTCAACTCCCATAGATGAGCTTAGGGTATGAGAACTGTAGGTCTTAGGACCTCGCACAAAGTAAACTTAGAGTATAGCCCCCAAAAACCTCCTCCACCCCTTTTCCCTTAGCTATTCATCATCTTCTGTGATGAACATGCGAGGATCTGGGACGGACCCGGCTCCAGGCCCTCATTTGATCCCAAAAAATACTAAAATCGGGCAAGCTGTAAGTTTGTGAGACTTGGGTGGGAACCAAGCTAACAGAATGCTTGACCGCTAGACCGGGCTAATGTTTGGTCCCTTTGAGCGACCGAGCTTCTAGTATACCACTGACCGAAATGCCACTGCATTTCATGTGACCGAGCTAAAGTCAAGCTTGTTTCCGCGACCGCGCTATCACTTATACTTGACTTTTACTGCAGAGTCCTAGGAGACCAGACACCAACACCAGGACTCTCAAAGGCCGAGCAGCCTTCGCACGAAACTTTGCCAAACCAAAACCGCCGTGCTGAAACAAGCCAGCTTCACATGGGGCGTTACCGCTTCCTAGTTGACACGCCGGGCACACTAGCTGTGTTCTGGGAGGAATATGGCGTCCCCGCAGACGTACATCTTGAGCTCGGTGTAGAGGACACCACCCCTTGGGGCAGACTGGACCAATGCCTCTTCACTGTGCTTTCCATAATCGAAGGCGGCCTACGTTTCCCGGTTCAGCCTCTAATGTGTGAGTTCCTGAGGCGCACCGGGCTAGCGCCAACACAAGTTTCAACAAACACCTTCAGAATAATTAACGGGGTAGCCGAGCTGAACAACCGGCTTGGCCTGAATCTAGGATTGGCCGAGATTTTACGTCAATACACCCTCGGGCATACAGGTGACGGGCTTAATTATTACTTGAAGATTAGACCGGGCAAGGAAAAGCTTGTAACCGGCACCCCAAATAAAGATATGCACGATGATGACTTTTTTTGGGTGTCCGGGAATTACGAGACGGCTGATGTGCCCTGCTAGTATATAAACAAAAACTTCGGTTCCACATGTAAGTCGAGCACATTGTCCGGTCAAATTACTTTCCTTTATTATTTTGTACTAATTGCTCTTTTCCTTGCAGCTATTGAAGCCTTGTAAGCGAATTACTTCAACCCAAATGAGGCTGCCATCAGAACCGCGATGCGGTATCGTCACCGAGACTGCCACGACCTTCTCGGTTACGTACCGAGCTACTGCTATTTGGCTCCCCGCAGAAGTAGAGTCACAGACTTTCTACGGGCACCATCCCCACCGCCTGATCCAACACTACCGAACGTGCCCCTAATCCGGCTAATCGAGGAAGAAGAGATGGCCAAACGGAGCCGTATCAAGAACCCCATCACCGCCACATCCACCGAGTTGCTGAGCATCCCTCCTGGCACGTCAACAGCCGGTCAGACGTCTGAGACCGTGATTGCCTTGGCGTCGACCACTACGGCGCAGGCTAGTAAGGAAAGTCACCGAGCCAGAAAAAGGCCTTGGTTTGCCGACCCAACTGCCGAGCTTGTGGCCGAGTTGAGCACCGAGCAACCGGCAGAGGGGTCTGCGCCAACACCCCCATGGCAGCCGCAATTGAAACACTGGGGTAAGGAGATCCCGGCCAACGCCTCGGTCAAGGGCGATAAAGAACATCTCTTGGCTTTTGACCTGATGAAAGCATTACTTCTGCCGAGCGATGAGACCAGCAGTGACCATGTGCTCGACACTCGGCTCGTGAAGTCCTCAGTCAAGTCAATGACCCGGGTAAGAGCTCTGCACGCTTACTCAAATTTGCTTAAGTGTTTGCGCGGTTAATCCTCTTACTTGAACTCTAACACGTCTTCTTACAGGCCATCCAGAAACAACATCTTGTGCTGGACTAGATTCACAAACTCCGGCAAAAGGTGACTGATGCCAACAATCAGGTCAAGCATCTGGAAACTGAGCTGTGGAGATCTAAGGCTTCGCTCGAAATGGCCAACGCTGACAACACGAGACTCCTTGGCCAGCTCGGCAGGGCCGAGCAAGAGAGGGATGAGCTGAAGGTCCAACTTGCAGCCAAAAAAGAAGCGAAGAAGGCCGCCGTGGACGAGGCCAACAATCTCGGCTTCTAGGAAGCCGAAGACAATTACTCCAAGTAGGTCGAAGCCACCAAGGACATTTATTTCAAGTCCGGTTAGAAGGCCGCTTGTGAAAAATTAGGCCAAGGAGCGGAGACCGAGGTGTTTGTTTCTCCTCCCTCGGCTTTCCTGCCAGTCTACCTGATTTCTTACGCCAATGAAGTCTTCAACGCTTTGCAAGAGGAGGCAGAAAAAGAAGCCGAGGACGAGGGTCGCCAGCCGGAGCTCGGCGAGAAAGAAAAGGCTGCTATTGATGACCTAGACGTCACGACAGAAGGAGTCGGGGATAAGTTTGCCGACCTCTCCCCGTTAGCGTAGTTTAGACTTGTTTCTTTTAATTTCTGTTTGAACTTTTGTAACCGGGCTACAAGCCCCACTACATGTACCCTCTTCTTTTTTATCAATGAAAAGTTCTCATTTTGCTTGTACTCTTGCAATGTTTTGCTCTTGAGAAGTCTGCAGCCGTACTATTTCTGCCCGGCGAGAGAAGCATCTCGGTCAAGATCCTGAACTTTTCATTTTGTGACAAAAATGGTTGGAGTTGAACAACCCATCAACCCATTAGCCGAGATAAAACATCTCAGCAAAAATGTTATAAAATAAATCATTAACTTCTCTAGCTGAGATAAATCATCTCGGCTTTAACGCTGGAGTTGAACAGATCATCAACTCAATTGGCCGAAATAAAACATCTCGGCAAAAAATGCTGGAGTTGAACAAATCATCAACTCAATTGGCCGAGATAAAACATCTCGGCAAAAATACTGGAGTTGAACAAATCATCAACTCAATTAGCCGGGGTAAATCATCTCGGTTGAAATGCTGGAGTTGAACAAATCATCAACTCAATTGGCCGAGATAAAACATCTCGGCAAAAATGCTGGAGTTGAACAAATCATCAACTCAATTGGCCGGGATAAAACATCTCGACGAAAATACTGGAGTTGAACAAATCATCAACTCAATTGGCCAGGATAAAACATCTCAGTGAAAATGCTGGAGTTGAACAAATCATCAACTCAATTGGCCGGGATAAAATATCTCGGCAAAAATGCTAGAATTGAACAAATCATCAACTCAATTAGCTGGGGTAAATCATCTTGGTTGAAGACTAAGAGTTGAGCAAATCATCAACCCTTCTAGCCGGGTAAATCATCTCGGCTTTTAGAGATGTTTACCCTTGTTTACTACATTACTTTGAACATAACAGACTTACTAAGCAGAAACAATTCATCTCTATTGCATTGGCAAATGGAGTATTATATTCAGAGATAAAGGGGGAACTTGTCCCTTCACAAAAAATTACAGACAAAAGACAAAGACTAAAAATAGTACAGCTTGAGGTTGGCCACATTCCATGGCCGGGGTATGCCTTTGCCATCCAAGTCCTTTAACTGGTATGCCCCCTTGCCCGCCAGGCCAATTATCTTGTATAGCCCTTCCTAGTTTGCCCCTAGCTTGCCTTCGCCCGGCACTAGGGTGTTGCCCATCACCTTCCTTAAGACCCAGTCCCCGACTTTAAACGGTCTGGGGTGCACTGTTTTGTTGTATTTCTTGGACAATTCTTGTTGATATGCGGCCACGTGGATTAGCGCCTTTTCCCGGCACTCGTCAGCTAGGTCCAATTCCAAGGCGATGGCTTCAGATTTCAACTCGGGATCAAAATTTTCGTTGCGAATGGTGGGCATGCCGATCTCCAATGGGATGACTGCCTCCATGCCATACGCCAGGGTAAAAGGGGTCTCCCCGGACGAGCGTCTCGGGGTTGTCCGATATGCCCAGAGGAGATTAGGGAGCTCCTCGGCCCATTTGCAGTTGGCCTTCTCCAACCTCTTCTTCAACCCATCTAGAATAGTCTTGTTTGAAGCTTCGGCTTGGCCGTTGGACTAGGGGTAAGCTGGGGTGGAATTGTAGAATTCTATCTTCAATTCCTCACAAAGTCCTCTAAACAGCCGCCGGTCAAATTGGGTGCCATTATCAGATATCAAAGCCTTGGGGACGGCAAACCGCGTTATCACGTTCTGCCAAACAAACCGCTTGACATCCTTTTCTTTGATGGACGCTAAGGGCTCGGCTTTAACCCATTTGGTAAAGTAATTGGTCGCCGCAATGAAGAACTTTCGGTTGCCTGGCGTTGTTGGGAGTGGTCCCACAATGTCCAGCCCCCACATTGTGAAAGGCCAATGACTTGTGAGGGGGAAGAAGTTCTCTGGCCGGCTGGTGAATTTGGTGGGCGAATTTTTGCCATTTTTTGCATTTTCTAACATATTTCTGCGCGTCTGCCTGCATGCACGGCCACTAGTATCCTTGCAAAATAGCGCGGTAGGCCAAAGATCTCCCCCTGATGTGACTTCCACACATGCCTTCATAGATCTCGTAAAGGAAAGCTTCCACGCGGTTTGGATGAACACACTTGAGGTACGGACCGATGAATGACTTCTTGTATAAAGCGCCAGATGGAGAGAGCCAAAATCGCTCTGACTTCACTCGGACTTTATGCGCTTCCTTTTTATCTACTGGAAGGGTCCGTTCTTTCAAGAAAAAGATGATAGGGTCGATCAACGAGGGGCCAAGCTCGGTGCAAAGTACTTCCGTCTGCTCGGAGTCCTCAATACTAGGCCTTGGAAGAAACTTGACCAGAAGAGGACTGGGAGTGGAACTATCGAATATGGAAGCTAGACCTGCCAACTTATCTGCTCGGCCGTTTTCTTCGCGACCAATTTGTTGGACCCTTATTGCTTGGAATCCCTTAATGTGTTCTCTCACTAGAGCTTGGTACTTGGCCATTATGTTATCCTTGGCTTCATACACTCCAGACACTTGGTTGACAACGAGTTGGGAGTTACTGTAGACCATCAGATCGGATGCGCGCAACTGGAGCACGCTTTTAAGTCTGGCCAACAGTGCTTCGTATTCAGCCTCATTATTTGATGCTGGGAAGCCGAGTGTGATAGAGTGTTCGATGGTTAGACCGTCTAGCAAAATCAAGACTATGCCCAGCCCGGCGCCGTGCCGGTTTGAGGCGCCATCTACAAAAAGTTTCCACATTTCACCAACAAAGAGTTTCCAACATTCTGAGGGGTCCTGGGAGGCTTGAAGGTTGATGGGATCACAGTCGCTCGGCTGCTCGGCTTTAAGCTCGTTGCTGACTATTTCAACAGACACGTCTTTATCCCCCATCGGCGATGCTGCGCCGGACCGAACAGGTTGAGCTGTTATTCCCAAGTCCATTATCGCATTGCCGGGTTGAAGTACACTTCCGACTGAAGATTCTGTGGGCGGACGCGCAAATTCTGCGTCGCCAACATCACTATGTTGTGCAATTTCCGTTGAGCTTACATTTGCCACCTCGGCCGCCGCGGTTAGATCCACCGGGTATACCGGGTGAATTCCAGGCAAGTATTCAGCAACAAAGTCGGCCAAGGCTTGGGCTTTGATGGCGGTTCGGGGTTGAAACTTAACGTCAAATTGCCCCAGCTCGACTGCCCACTTCAGAATTCGACCAGAGAAGTCTGCCTGCTCAAACAAAGCTTTTAGAGGGAATTCAGTCAACACCACGATTGTGTGAGCATGAAAGTAGTGCGCCAATTTCCTGGAGGCCATCATTAGCGCCAAGGCAAGTTTTTCCAATGGCAAGTACCTCGACTCTGTCGGTAGCAAGGTTTTGCTCACGTAAAAGATAGGGAGATGTTGGATGCCTTCTG
>JAXFYN010000146.1:537808-603808 GCA_036172215.1 Camellia granthamiana
GGCTTCATCACTTGAATTGGAACAATTCATCAAAATGTGAGTTTTAAGCCCACTTTGCAGAGTGGCAAATCATGTTGTTTTAAGCCCACTTGAGGGTGGCAAATCCGCGTTTTAGCCTACTTGCGAGTAGCACTTCCAAACTATTTTCGAAAAACGAACATGAGATGTTTTGTTCCAAATCGAGTGATTTAGTCTATACTTGTATGTTGTGCGCATCACATAGTAAAGTTAGCTAATAATCAGAACAAGAACATATATGTCTATAAAATAACATATCATGTTAGTAGAGGCCGATCTTTTGATCGGGCGAGCAGGGGTGCTCATTTCAGGACCTTCCCCTCAAGTACCCAAGTTCCCGAGCCAAGGCAACTTTGGTGATGACGGACATGTGGCCTTTGGCACGAGTTAGGGTTTCCTAAATTTTCCAAAAATAAAATATTTAGGTGGTGACTCTGTAATCTGGCAAAGCAGTCCAGTTTGGCTTTTTTGATTCAAAATCTGATTTTCCAAAATGATTTGCCGGATTGGACTCTTTGGTGATTTATCAGTCTTACATTGCACTTTGTGAGATTAGATTCAGAACCGTGACAGGAGTCCGAACTGTAGTAGCTAGAACCCAATTCGCGCCCTCTCCGAAAAGGGGGCTGCATGGAGAGAGTTCGTGGCAGTCTACAGCTCGCTGAAGCGAGGCCGAGGTAACACTATTTTTAACAAGCAGGAGACAGGCTTGAGGGCTACACAAGCAGTCAGCACTATGTTCCAGATCCCGGTTTACAAAGTTCTAGAAAGAATCAGGAACCAGCCATATTATAAAGTGCCAGAGAAGATCCCTGATGAGTTTATGGAAAGGAGCCTTGGAAAGCACTATGCCTACCATAATGAGGATGGACACTTGACTTTGGAGGATTTGGTCAGACAGGGTCATCTGAGAGACCTAGTAAATGAGGCTAGAACAAGGGAAGAGCAGGCGAGGCTGCCCCAGGCACCGGCAACACCACCTTCACCACCGCCACCACAACAAGCAGATGGACCTCGGGTGATCAATATGATTCATTCAAAGGTTAATGAGAATGAGGTGCGTGGGGGGACTCAGAGAGTGAGGCACCTGCAACATGTGTATCAAATCCAACAAAAGAAGCCTAGCACCAATGAGTATCAGGGGCCAATGGTCTCTTTTATTGAGGTAGACCTAGATATGGTACAGCATCCACACAATGATGCCTTGGTAATAACGCTGAAGATTAGGGAGTGCCAGGTAAGTTGCATACTGGTTGATCAAGGTAGTTCTTGTGACATCATATATGTAAGATGTTACAAAGAACTTGGCCTTTACCCAAATGATCTGGAACAGTCCAACAGCTTGATAGCTGGGTTCAATAGAACGCCGACATGGCCTCTAGGAGCCACGAATTTGGAAGTGCAAGCAGGCACGAAGAAGGTAAGCACGGAGTTCATGGTAATTGAATGCCCCTCCCCTTACAATGTTATCTTGGGTAGGCCATGGTTGCATACAATGAGGGCAATTCCCTCAATATTGCACCAGCTGTTGCAATTCCAACCGAACATAGGATTGAGGAGGTCAAAGGGGATCAGGTGCAGGAAAAAAATTGTTCCATGACAGTAATGAAGTCCACCTGTAATGTACGAGAAGTAGAGACATTGAAAATTGAAGATGAGGATATAGAGGTCCGAGATAAAGTTGGCAAAGAACCAGCTGACAAGAGTGAGGAAGCTTTGGAGAAGGTTCTGGTAAAAAAAGATGATAAAGAGCTCTTCTTCCTTCTCAGCTCAAGCTTAGCCGAGGAGGAGGAAAAGGAGTTAGAGGCTTTATTGCGAGCAAACATAGAAGTGTTTGCTTGGACACCATACGAGATGCCAGGCATTGACCCCAAGGTCACTTGCCATAGACTTAATGTAGACAGGTCGGCTAAACCTGTCATCCAACGAGTAAGAAGGCTGACATTGATTCATATGGAGGCAGTAGAGGAGGAAGTGGACAAGCTATTGCAAGCCAAGGCCATTCGGGAGGTCAACTACCTAACCTGGCTGTCCAACACAGTAGTTGTGAAAAAGAAGAATGGGAAGTGGAGGATCTGCGTGGACTTCACCAGCCTAAATAAGGCTCGTCCCAAAGATAGCTTCCCTTTGCCTAAAATTGATCAACTAGTGGATGCCATTTCAAGGCATGAGAGGATGAATTCTTAGATGCTTATAGGGGATACCACCAAATAACAATTTATCCCCCTAACGAGGAGAATACTGCATTCATCAACCCAAAAGGGCTGTACTACTACAGAGTGATGCCTTTCGGGTTGAAAAATGCAGGAGCAACCTACCGAAAGTTAGTGACCAAGATGTTAAAGCATCTGATTGAGAAGACAGTAGAGGTCTACATTGATGATATGGTCGTGAAAACCAAAGAACCTGGGAATCATCTGGCCGACTTGAATGCAGCTTTCGATATCTTAAGAACATATTGACTCCGACTTAATGCTTTGAAATGTGCATTTGGAGTCAGGTCCGGTAAGTTCCTGGGATACTTAGTCACCAAAAGGGGGATTGAGACAAGCCCAGATCAAATCAAGGCCATCATTGACTTAAAGAGCCCGACGTCAACCAAGTAGGACCAAATTCTGACTGAGAAGGCAGCAGGCTTAAATAGATTTATCAGCCGAAGTTCTAATAAATGCAAACCATTTTTTAGTTTGTTAAAAAAAGCCACAGATTTTTTATGGTCAGAAGAGTGCGAAGTCGCCTTGGCCAACTTGAAGAGGTACCTAACAATAGCTCCAGTTCTGTCAAATCCAATACCTGGGAAGAATTGTTCATATACTTAGCAATTTCAAAGCACGCAGTGAGTGCTGTGATAATCAGAGAAGAGGAGGGAGAGCAAAAGGCAGTATAATATGAAAGTAAGACCCTAGCAAGTGCAAAAACTAGGTACCTGCCCTTGGAGAAATTGACACTAGCCCTAGTGATGGCTTCAAGAAAACTAAACCACTACTTCCAAGCCCACAAGATTGGGGTGCTGACTGAGCATCCTTTAAAGTCCCTGTTGCAGCAAGGAGATCTGACAAGCAGAGTAGTCAGATGGGCAGTAGTGTTGGGCCAATATAACTTGGAGTTTAGGCCCAGAACAGAAATTAAGGGCCAAGTTCTAGTCGACTTTGTGGCCGAGTTCACCCCTGGTGCCATCCCACATCGGGCTCTGGTGAGCCACGGCTTAGGATATCTAGGAAAACCAGAATAAACTCAACTAGGGCCAAAGGACCCCACGCCAGCAAAATAGAAGAAGGCAAAGCAAGCAAGACTATGCAACATCTACATCGGCAATTCTTTTTGCCTATTTGTTGATGGAAGTTCAAACCGTCAAGGAGCGGGAGCAGGAGTAGTGTTAGTATTGCTAGATGGGCGAATGATAGAGCAGTCTATTCATTTGGGGTTCAAAGCCTCAAACAATGAAGCAAAGTATGAGGCACTAATTGCAGGATTGAAACTAGCAGTAGTCATGGAAGTCGATGAGGTGGTAATGTTTTGTGACTCCCAGTTTATTATAAATCAGGCAACGGGTGAGTATATAGCCCAAGATGAACGAAAGATAGCCTATGTCAAAGAGGTTGTCAGACTGCTAGCATTGTTCTAAGATTGCTGGCTACAGCAGTTAGCCGAGATGATAATAGTCATGCTGATGCCTTAGCTAACCTGGCTAGTGCAATGAAATCAAAGGAGGCAAGGACAATAATGGTTGATTATTTGTAAAGCCCAATTACAGAATCACTGATCACAAAATATGAAGCAATGTGCATGAAGATAGGTCCAAACTGAATGGATATAATAGTAATGTTCCTCAAGGATGGCAAGCTACTGGATGACCGAAAAGAGGCGCATAAGACTAGATTAAAGTCGACCAGGTTTAGCTCGACAACAAAAGGCCACATCTACAAAAGGTCCTTTACTAGGCCCCTTTTGAGATGTGTGCATCCCTCCCAAGTTGAGGACTTCCTGTATGAAATACATGAAGGTGTATGTGGAAGCCATGTTGGGAGTAGATCACTGGCCCATAGAACTATATCCCAGGGATACTGGTGGCCATATATGCAGAAAGACACTAAAACTTATGTGATAAAATGTGAGAAGTGTCAAGGTTTGCACCTTTGATACATCAGCCAACAGCAGATCTGAACCCAGTATCCAGTCCTTAGTCATTTACCCAGTGGGGCATGGACCTAGTGAGACAACTACTCCAGGCAACTAGACAAAGAAAGTTCTTGTTAGTAGCCACAGACTACTTCACAAAGTGGGTAGAAGCAGAACCCTTAGCCCAAATCAAAGATGTGGATGTAAAGAATTTCATTTGGAAGAACATAATCACCAGGTTTGGGATTCTGAGAGCCATTGTGGCAGACAATGGCACCCAATTTGATAGTAAATTGGTCAAGAGATTTTGTGCCAAGTACAAAATTAAGAACTATTACTCTACTCCTAGTTTCCCCCAGAGTAATGGTTAGGTAGAAACATCCAACAAGCCCATCTTGGATGAGATCAAGAAGAGGATGGAAGCAGCAAAGGGAAAATGGGTAGAAGAGTTACCGATGTACTCTGTGCATATCGGACTATGCCGAAGAGATCAACATGGGAGTCTCCTTTTGCCATGACTTATGGCACTGAAGCAATTATCCCGCTAGAAGTCAGCATCCCTGGAATCAAAACCCAGGGAGTGGAAGATGAGACCAACGAGGCATTCCTGGCCCGAGATCAGGATCTCTTGGAAGAGAGAAGAGAAAGAGCAGCAATTCGGCTGGGAGCATACCAACAGCAGTAGCTAGCTAGGGCTTACAACAAGAAAGTCAACCTAAGGGAATTCAAGATTGGGGACCTCGTCCTAAGAAAAGTTGTCGGCAATAAGAAAGATCCTAGGGAAGGCAAGCCTGGGCCAAACTGAGAAGGACCTTATAGAATCATCTCGTTTGTTGATAATAGAGCATATCGGCTAGAAGACAGTGATGGCAAAGAGTTGTCACGACCTTGGAACACTTATAATTTGAAGTTTTTCTTTCATTAGCTTTTTGGGATTTATGTAATTAGCCAAAGTTTTAATAAAACACTAGCTTTATTTTGTATTTATTACTGTTGATATTTGTGCGATAGGACTGAAGTAATCTTATGGTGATGTTTCTGATTGAAACATGACGAATAACTTAGACTTATCACGTGGTAGAGTTGAATTATACTTGTCATATGATAGAGTTGAACTAAGTTGCCGATATTTCTGATTGAAACATGACAAGTAACTTACACTTATCATATGGTAGAGTTGAGTTATACTTTCCCTGTGATAGAGTTGAACTAAGTTGGCGATGTTTCTTATTGAAACATGACGAGTAACTTAGACTTATCATATGGTAGAGTTGAATTATACTTTTCATATGATAAAGTTGAACTAAGTTGGCGATGTTTCTAATTCAAATATGACGAATAACGTAGACTTGCCCAAATGATAGAGTTGAACTAAGTTTGATCTAGTTAGATTAACAAAGAAACCAAGGTAGAAAACCTTGGCTAATCTTTGTTTGAATCAGTCGTTGGCAAGAATTGGACTTGCATGTTTAATATGAACATAAGTGGTACTTAGGTTCATATTAGGGGGCAGGAAGCATGAATAGGCTTGACACCTGTTAAAATAATGAGGCTTGACACTTGTTGAAATCTTTTGAAAAAAATTTTACAAGTTGGAGTCAGCCGAGATTACCAGATAAAGGATATCCGTGGTATTTGTTAGACGAGATAACTAACCAAGTTCTGAAGGGTGAAGTGTTAATTAAAGACAGTAAGTACAATTAAAGAAACAACACTTGTAAAAATAGTTTTGTATTTTTAAGTGTTGTCCGAGGAAAACAGTAAAGGTTTTTTATCCAAGGAGATACATGTCTGAGGTATTCCAACCTGAAGTGATCACACAAAACAATTGTACTTAAGAGAAACGGTGGTGAAGAGAAATAACTATAGTTGTTGGACATGTCGTATGGACTTCTTTTGTTTTCTTGAGCTTAGGGTTGATATTAGTTTATGTATTTATTATTTATTTTTATTTTTTTGACTTTAGTATTTGGATAATTTGGCATGGTTTGTAACCTTACATTATTTGAGTTATTTTGACTATTTATTGTTACTTTAATGTTGGAGATATTAGTTAGTTATGAAATTATGGTGGATGGTTTGATTGGCGTTTTGTTATTTATTTATTTATTTTATTTTTTGTTTAATCCCTTGTAATCTTTTGAGGATGGAAATTTACTTAAACCCTTTGGGTACATGAACATTTAGATTTTGTTTCTCCCCTATGATTTGGATAATGGAATATTGATTAGGGTTTAATCCTAATTTAACATTTAATTGTCCAAATTTTGGGACGTGACAGTTTGATATCAGAGCTCTAGGTTACCCTAGACTTGTGAGAGTTTAGGTGATCCTCGGATTGTGGAAACATGGGTTAGCTGGTTTAATTTAGTGGCTTAATTTATTTTAAGTATTTATGAATGAATTCTTTTTGTGTGTTTAACTTGAAGGTGATGGCTGGAAGATATCTTTAATCTTTTTGAAGAACCCATTAAAGTACTTTTTGATAATGGTGCTTCTCGTTCTTTTATATCTAGACAATTTGTAGAAAGAGAACACCTTATAACTACCTCCTTATCTAGACCTATTAGTGTTGAGACCCATTTAGGAGGGGCAGTTACTTTTTATGAGATGTGTAAAGATTTTGAAATTGATTTTGCGGGTAGAGTCATATATGCGGACCTAATTGTGTTAGGGTTTAAGGGGTTTACAATTATTTTGGGTATGGATTGGCTATGAAAATACTTTGTGACTCTAGATTGTGTTGGAAGGACTATAAATATAGATATTCCTGGTATACCATGGCTTACCCTCACTTCTAGCCATGGAGAAGAGTCGATGATGATGAATTTTCTGTGCTCGGTAGAAATCCCGAAGCAGGATATTAGTGAGGTAGATATGGTATGTGAGTTTGAGGATGTATTTCAAGAGATACCTGGACCTCCACCTCGACAGGTAGTAAAATTTCGCATTGACTTAATGCCAGGAACTGCACCAATTTCTAGGGCGACATACAAAATGGCGCCTAAAAAGCTTGTGAAGGTGAAGAAGCAGCTGGAAGAGATGCTTCAGAAAGGGGTCATTTGTTCAAGTAACTCCCCGTGGGACCCACGATCTTTGTCTCCAAGAAAGATGGCACTCTTCACATGTGCATAGATTACAGAGAGCTGAATAAGGTGACTATCAAGAACAAGTATCTGCTACCTAGAATTGATGACTTGTTTGATCAGTTGAAGGGGGCAGCAGTGTTCTCTCAGTTTGATCTTAGAACGGGCTACCATCAGATGGGTGTGTCAGAGGAAAGTATACCGCTTATTGTTTTTCAAACTCGATATAGGTTGTACGAATTTCCTGTAATACCTTTTGGTTTGACAAATGCTCTTGCCTATTTCATGGACATGAACAGAATTTTTCAACCGTATCTAGATAAGTTTGGGGTTATCTTCATAGATGATATTCTAGTGTATTCTAAGAATAAAGAAGAACACAGAGAACACTTGAAAATCGTGTTGCAGATTTTAAGGGAGCAACAGCTATACGCTAAGCTCAATAAGTGTCACTTTTGGGAGAAAGAAGTTCGATTTTTGGGACATATTGTATCCAATCAAGGGATAACGGTAGATCTTGAGAAAGTTGTTGTAGTCAAAAAATGGAAGCAGCCCACGAACCCTATAGAGGTGAGAAGTTTTTTAGGACTAGCCGGTTATTACAAGAGATTTATAGATAAGTTTTCCACTATTGCAGCACCCATGACCAAGTTGACCCACAAGAATATGAAGTTATTATGGACAGATGATTGTGAGAAAGCTTTCCAGGAGTTAAAGCAGCAGTTGACTATAGCTCCGGTGTAAACTATACTAGTACAAGGGGAAAAGTTAGTTGTGTTTACTGATGCAAGTGGAACTGGATTGGGATGTGTGTTGATGTAACATCAGAAGGTTGTATCTTATGCTTCTCGATAGTTAAAATCTCATGAAAGATGATACCCTACTCATGACTTAGAGCTGGCAGCAGTTGTTTTTGCATTGAAAGTATGGCGACACTACTTGTTTGGAGAGCGCTTTGAGTTATACATAGATCACAAGAGCCTCAAATATCTTTTTTCTCAAAAAGAGTTTAACATAAGGCAACAGAGGTGGGTTGAATTCGTCAGTAATTATGTTTAGAGATCCTTTACCACCCAGGAAAAGGAAATGTGGTCGCAAGCTCAATGACCTTGTAATGGATTTGATCGATGATTGTCCTACTGATTGGTCTGTGGACTCAGATAGGGTATTGCGATTTAAAGGCAGATTGCGCGCACCTAACATTGTTGAATTAAGGAAGGAGATTATGGATGATGGCCATAGGTCCCGATATACCATTCACCCTGGTGGGACTAAGATGTATTATGACTTGAAAAGGACGTTTTGGTGGGAAGGTATGAAGAAGGACGTAGGAGAGTATGTTTCTCGATGTTATGTGTGTTAACAGGTTAAGGCAGAACACCAACAATTGTTTAGAATTTTGCAGCCTCTCGAGATCCCTACTTGGAAATAGGAGTAAATCTCTATGGATTTCGTAGATGGATTGCCACGGTCTAAGCGAGGTAATGAATCTATTTGGGTGATAGTGGATCGACTCACCAAGTCTGCTCATTTTATTCCAATCAGTGTTCATCGAACTGCAGATAAACTAGCTAGGTTGTATATTCGAGAGGTGGTACGATTTCATGACGCACTAGTTTCTATAGTTTTGGATCATGATTCGTTGTTTGTGGTAGATTTTTAGGAGAGTTTTCAGCATGCTGTGGGTGCTAGGTTAGACTTAAGCACGGCTTATCATCCTCAGATCGATGGGCAAACTAAGCAGGTAAATCAATTCTTGGAGGATATGTTAAGAGCTTGTGTCCTCGATCTTGGTGGTAGTTGGGAAGAACACTTGTCATTGGTGGAGTTTGCTTATAATAATAGCTATCACTCCAGTATCGGGATGACACCTTTTGAGGCTTTGTATGGAAGGCCATGTCGATCACCTGCTTGTGGGATGGAGGTAAGAAATGTGCCATTATTAGGGCCAGAGTTGGTGAAAGAGACCACAAAGAAGGTGAACATTATTCGGGAACGTATTAAGACCGCACAGAGTTGTCAGAAAAGTTACGTTGATAGAAAACGTAAAGGGGTTGAGTTGAATGTTGGAGATTTTGTGTTTTTGAAGGTCTCGCCGATGAAAGGAATCATGCAGTTCAGAAAAGAAAGGAAAGTTGGCACCTAGATTTGTGGGACCATACGAGATCACTGAGAAGATTGGTAATGTGGCTTACAAATTAGCCCTACCACCTGCCTTAGCTATGATTTACAATGTGTTCCATGTATCTTTATTGCGGAAGTGTGTGCAAGACCCTTCCCAAGTAGTATCACCAGAGGTGTTGGAGATTAATGACGAGCTAACGTATGTGGTGCGACCGATTACTATTGTAGACCGGGATGTAAAACAATTGTGGCGCAAAAAAGTGAACTTGGTGAAAGTACAATGGAGCAAGGATGAGAACGATATCACTTGAGAATTAGAAGAGAAAGTTCGGCATATGCACCCGGAGCTTTTTGCTTAGTACTCTCTCTTATTGAATCTCGGGACGAGATTTTTTGAGGTGTGTGTATTGTAACGACCCTAATTTTTCGTAAGTCATTATTTATTATTATTACTTTATTTTATTTTTGGTTTTATTAATTGTGTGGTTACATGAGAATTTAATGTGGTATTTAGTTAATTTGATGTGTTAGTTAATTATATATAATTAATCTGAATATTTATATATATAAGAAAAAGATGATGATTATGAGATTTATTTGAGTGTTGATGAGAAAGAGTGCATAAAAAAAAAAGATGATGATTATGAGATTTATGTGAATGCCTTAGGCTTGGCATTGTTATGTTTGTTCTCATGAGTGGATGAGAGATTGTGTATATATATATATATTGTTGCCTTATTCTCACGAGTAGACGAGTGTTTTAATTTACGCATGTACATATATGCTAACCATCCGAGGAGTATAAGTCAAACTCGGGACGATATCCCCGTGCAAGTTTGGCTTTGGAGCGGTGTTAGGTATATGGGAGGCACATGGGATATGTGTGTAGGCCGGAAGTGAAAGGCCGAAGTGGTGGAGTTAAGGTACAAAGAATTTAATTATGAGTTTATTGGTATAGTGTGAATTATATTGATTTGTACATGTTAAAAAATAGTAAACGACCTCGATAAGTTATGAAATTTGGGCAGAGGCATGTATATGTAATTCTTGACAACTTGTAATCGGATGATCTTGGTTACAATAATTTTTATTTGTTTTACCAATGCAAATTTTAGAGGCTGTTTTAACCCACGAATCGAACTCATTTTTATTGGTTTCACATAAACTGAAGTAAAACATTATTCTGAACACTTTTTGTATTCTGAAATTTTCCACAAAAATTCATCTTACAGCATTTTCTGTTCGTTTTCAATTTCAGATTTTTCGATCGAATTTCGTTTAGAATTTTCTATTACGTTTTTCTCTCAACCTATTCAGTTTCTACTAAATTCATGCACGTAGACTTTTATAAAATTTGATTCTGTACAACATTTGTTCTTTGAGTTTTGGTCAATTCGAATAATTTAAGTATGAAACGGTGCATTTTTATACTTTTTTAGCAAGTTACTTATAATTAAATTATACTAACTTTATTTTTTGCAAAATAGTGGGTCTTACTAACATTTTTATGCAAGGCTAACCTATCATATTTTTATTTTTATTTTGTTTATTTTATACTCAATATATATTTCGTTGTGTACGGGAAAGAAATTAAATGCCATCATATCTCGAGAAACTATTCATTTGTCTCGGTGTGGGTGAAACTACTTTTCTTGTCCCGTGACAAGAATTAAATGTAATTTTATTTGTGTTTAGTGGACACGTGGGTGTCAAATATTTGTCCTTATACCAGTATATTTGTATACTGACCCGTTTTGTCTATTGGCATCTCGGGTGCGTTCTGTTTGAATGCAGCTAAACTTCCTTTACAGGATTAGTTGGGACTACGGTGGTGAAGAGAAATAACTATAGTTGTTGGACATGTCGTTTGGACTTCTTTTGTTTTCTTGAGCGTAGGGTTGATATTAGTTTATGTATTTATTTATTTATTTGTGACTTTAGCATTTGGATAATTTGGCATGGTTGCAACCTTACATTATTTTTAAGTTTTTTGACTATTTATTGTTACTTTAATGTTGAAGGTATTAGTTAGTTATGAAATTATGGTAGATGATTTGGTTGGCGTTTTGTTAGTTTTTTTTATTTTTTTATTTTTTTTTATCCCTTGAAATCTTTTGAGGATGGAAATTGACTTAAACCCTTTGGGGACGTGAACGTTTAAATTTTGTTTCATCCCTAAGATTTGGATGATGGAATATTGATTGGGATTTAGTCTTAATTTAATATTTAATTGTCCAAATTTTAGGGCGTGACAGAGATTTTAGAGCTCTCACAAGCCTTCTCACTATAAACCCTATTTTCCTTATATAATATATAGATAGTTACTTTGGTAGCCAATAATACTATTTTTAAATATTTTTAAAATTACAAAAATTAGCAATTGTGGTTTTACATTTTTTTTTAATCTATAATGTTTTTATATATATATAAAATATATAATTACTTTGTTATGAAATGAGATTTGGGTTTTTTTATTTTTTAATGTATAGTTACTTTGTCATGAGATGAGATTTAGGAAAGAGATGAAATATTTGAGGGAGAGATTTTAGGAACTTGTAATTCAAAATTTTAAGTATTTTTTATTTTTTAATCTATAATTACTTTGTTAGCTAATAGAATTATTTTTAAATATTTTTAAAATTATAAAAATTAACAATTGTCGAATGAGACCTTAGAGCTCTCACAAGCCTTTTCATTAAAAATCTCATTTTCTTTATATGATAAATATAGATATATAATTATTTCTTATTTATGTTTTATATATATTTTCTAATTTGTGTTAAAATTTTACTCTTTCAGTCCATCTAGTGTATAATAATTTCAAAAATTCAAAAAAATTGAAAAAAAAAATGACTAAAGACAAAATATTGAAAAAACTTAATTGTTTTTGTTTTGGGGCTATATTTGATTCATGAATTTAAGGAAGGATTTAGAAAGAGAAAAAGAGAAAGTATATAAAATATAGTTGAAATGTACTTCACATTTCATATACCTTTTTCATTTTTCCTTTCTAATTTTTTTTTTTTTAAATCCATGAACCAAATTCAATCTTCATAAATAAAAAAGAAAATCATAATTTTTTTTTATAAAACTTTTGATATGTCTAGTCAATTACATTTTAAAATTCTAAAATTTTTTAAATTTATTTCTAAAATTCTTATAAAAAAATCAATTCTATAATAAACCTACAATGATTTTAGAAAGTGAGTTAAACATTAATTTTTTATTTTTTAATATTTTATTAAAAATATATTAAAAAACAAAAAAATAATATGACTTAAAAAAATTAAATTATTAAAAAAAAACTAACATTCGACCAACTTACAAAATAGGTCAATATAGACCGGTAAAAAGGTTAATTATAAGAGCCATGTGATTGTCAGACGCACCATCAATAATGAAAGATTACGAGCACCTGAATCAGCATTTTCAAATTTTTAGTAAAATTTAAGGGTAAAACACCAATAAATTTTAAATTTTAATTTGTTAAATTATTTGGTTCTGTCTTTTATTTTGTAAATTAATAAGTCCTATTTGAATGTTAAAAGCTCATTATAGGCCTTTTTTAAATTTCTCTTCTTTCCGAACATCAGCAACATCAACTACATCATCAAAATATCATCAAACGTCATCAAACATCAGCAACGTTATGTTCATATTTTTTTATCAAAACAAACATCACAACGTCATCAAACATCAGCAACATTATGTTCATATTTTTTTATCAAAACAAACATCACAACGTCATCAAACATCAGCAACGTTCTGTTCATATTTTTTTTATCAAAACAAACATCACAACGTCATCAAACATCAGCAACGTTCTGTTCATATCAAAACATCATCAAACGTCATCAAAAATCAACGTTCTGTTCATATATGGTTTTTCTCAATTGTAGGAATCATCATTTGAGGGGTGCAAGAGAAATAGTGTCCGGTGGGTTTTCTAGTGGCGGTGTTGGGTTTGCATTTGTTGGGCTGTTCAAGGTGTCACAAGGTTTTTATGGTTGTTTATTCATATTTCTGTGTCGTTTGTTGCTTTTTATTTGTTTGTGGTAGTGATGTTCATTTTATGGGGGTGTTGTGTTGTTTTGTTTTTATGTGTGCTATGGTGGTGGTCTTATGACGTTAGTGTCTGATGTTCGGAATGTATAATGACAATTTGATGCATTTATTTGTGTGTTGGTGACGTGTATTTTTGTGGCAATGTTTTTGTGCTCTTTGGTTGTGTAACGTTCAGGAGTGGTTATGTGACGGTACTGTCTGGAAATTTTAGTGTATGATGTTCGCCTTTTAGACTGACAGTTTTTATGAGTTTACAAGGGTCGTTCAGTGTCATCATAGTATGTGTGTAGTTCGGCGTTCATTTTCTCGGAGATAATTCGTTGTTCCTTGTTTTAATTTTTTTTTTGGTTGTGGTATAGGTAACATTGTGGTCTGGAAATGTTTGGTATATAGAATGACAGTTTTCATGAGCTTACGAGTGTCGTCTAGTGTCATCATTAGTGTTTTTGTTAATCGGTTAAGTGATTGTGTTGTTTTCATTTTTAGGGTCCTGTTATGGTTTAGGGTTGCACACCATATGCAACCAACACAAAATGTGTAAACATGAGGTGTAAACATAAAACAGGAGGTGTAAGTGTGCAACTTACACAAAAGGTGTAAGTTGCACACTTAAGAAAAGTCCTCATTTTTAACATCAGCAACATTCTGTTCATATGTTTTTATCAAAACAAACATCATCAAACATCAGCAACGTTCTGTTCATATCAAAATATCATCAACGTCATCAAACATCAGCAACGTTCTGTTCATATCAAAACATCATCAACGTCATCAAACATCAATGTTCTGTTATATTGTATAAGCATCAACGTTTTGTTATATTGAAATTGCTTAATGTTTATACAATATAATAAACAAAGATACCATACCAAATATAAAAAGGACTAAATGGTTTACAAAAAAACACTCACGACTAGATAGAGCAATATTTCCCAATATGAGATTTATGAGTAATTTTTCCTAAATTTAACCTAAACTCACTTTTCTTTTCTTTTAACTAGTCATCTTTTTAGTATTTACTGTATCAAATTCTCTATTTTAACTCAATCTTATTAAAATATTAATTTTTTATTGTATTTGTTATTTTTTCCTTTTTTTAATAAATTGGTGAGGTGCCACCCAAACAATTCTTTAAAAAAAAAAAAAAAAAAAAAAAAAATTGTCATTGACCGATCGACTGGTTAGGCTAATTTTGGACATTTTTCTTATTTTCTTCTTCTGCTACACGTAGTCACGGGACATCCGGTAGGATATCCAAGAGGACATCCGGGTGGACGACCGATTTAAAGATTTTGGCTCAGTTTTGCTCCATAAAAATATAATAAAAAATAATATAGCTAATGAACAGTGCCTCTTTATTTTTGTTGAGATAATGTAGAAAATTTAATAAAAAGTTAATTTACAAAAAATTTGTTAAGGCTGATGGAGGAAGGATTTGATGCCGATGCTCTCTACAATAGCTTCAAAGCTATTGTAGAGAGTCTGATGCGGATACTCTAAGGGCTCCACCGTGTCCATATTTGTTAGCCATGCTACAGACCTCATGACCCCAAACAACCGAGCAAGGATCCTTTTTTTAGATTCTCTTTTTGGCATTTTACTTGGTGGATTATTGGATTCACTTTTTGGTCCAATTTCAATAATTCGAATTGTTCATATTTTAATATTTATTATATATATTATATTTGTAAAAAATCAAGTTAATTGGATATCGAAAACCACATGAACTAAAAATTTTATTAAACAATAAAACTATTTATTAAATTTTTTTTTAATAAACGATTTTTAATTTTTTCGATATCTGATCAACTTATGTTTGTTACAGGTATGATATACATGACAAATCCTAAAATCTGAATGGTTCGGATTATCGAAATTGGGTCCAACAGTGGGCCCAATGGCCCATCAAATAGGGAGCCAAGAAGAAAATTCACGGAGAGGATCCTTACTCCCCACAACCCTCCACAACATTTGTGTGTGTGTGTGTGAGAGAGAGAGAGAGAGAGAGAGAGAGGGAGGAAAAAAAGAACAAAAAAATGAATGGTCACTAATCAATTGGGGTTGAGGGGCTTACAAAATTTAGGAGTCTCAAGCTTTATTAATATGAATATTGCTATTTAGTCATAACACAAGGGTTGTGATACTTTGGTAAGATTTTGGAGTATTTTGATAAGATTTTGGGGCATAAGTTTTGAAATCTCAAGTTCTACATTCTTAGGATCAACTCTCAAGAATTTTGGTGTAGTGATCTTAAGAGAACCCTCTGAATGCTGGATGAACCATATTCAAGGCTTGTGTGTGGGGTCAATCCTTGGCAACTGCACTCCCTGACTTAAATGGTGTGTGTGTTGTGGAGTCAGTGGACACACCCAAGATTTGTCCCCTCATCCTACTTCGGTTAAACCGACATTAAGTAGTTGATTCCGAAATTGATGGAGGACAAGTTTGAAGAGTTTACTCATTAACCAAAAAATTACTATTTAGTCATAATTAAACTCACTTTCTAAACATAGTGATATGACACTTTATTAAAATATCTAAATTAACTCTCTCTCTTATTTATTCTCTAATAATCATTCAATCATTTTTTTAACACATCACTAAATTTATAAAGTAATTATAAAAAATGAACCTGTATGTAATTTTCCTTTAATTATAAAGGATCCAAGGTTCATGATGCTCATCGATATGGAAAATGTTTATCTCTTCTTAAAAGAAAACAATAATAATTGTCAATTATGTTAATTATTTATGAAATTTTAAAAAATATCATAATTTTTATAATTTTGACATAATGACCTTCATTTTATTAAGATTAAAGGTTGTTTTGGAAAGTTGGTTAAAAGTTAACTTTTGACTTTTTTTTTAAACTTTTTCTATAAAAAAAAAATGTAAAAAAAGTAGAGAGGTAATGTGACTCAAAATAAATTAAAAGTCAAAATTTAGCTTTAACCATGTTCCCAAATTGGCCCTATAAATAGTATGGAAACATAAACAACTAAGTAAAATATATATGTCCTGTAAAAGAAATGATAATATCATTTTTCTATCAATATAACAATCAAATTATTGATGAAAATGAGATATGTGAATTAAAATCTTAAAAAGTTTAACGTAATTATGTTAAAATTATATGATTTATTATATTTTTTTTAAGAACATCTCCAATAGCAAATGCTATAACAGCATTGTCATTGCCAAATTATGGCTATGAATAGTAGAAAATGGTAGAATTATAGGAATGGTACTTCAATGAAGGGCTGTCATTTTTGACACAAAAATTGGTGTGTGTGGGGTGTCCGACTCCCACACACCAATTTCTAGCTTTCATTCTACAAAAATGGCGGACATGAGGAAGGAAGAGATGTTTTGTTGAGAGGGAGAGAGGTTTTTCTTGTGAATTGACAATTATGACAGCTGCCATAACTTGCCATTAGAGCAAGGTTTATGCAAACTACTGCCAAATTATGGCAATAGTAGCTCTAATGGCTTGCCATTGGAAATGCTTTAAGGGGGTGTGTGGCATATACTAAAATAACACATAATATTTTAGCACATTATTCTATTTATGTCACAATCATCTTATTTGGGTCACATCACTTTTCTATCACATCACTTCAAACCCAACTTATATTTCACCTTTTTTCGTAAAAAGTTAAAAAGTATACTTATTTAGATAATTCCAATCACCCCCTAAATATTAAGAAAAGTCAATATAATTTACGGAAACATAATTTATAATTTGACACTCAATAATATGATGATATATTAGGTGTCAATTTTTAATTTGTATTAGACATACATGGTGCAAGTATTTCAACTGTTTAAATGGAATATGTTTTTTTGGATTTAAAAATAAAAGCATTAAAAAGGAAACTTTAGATATAAACATATAACAAAAGGGGCAAACTTCGCTTTACCTCATATAATTTGAGCTATATACGATTTACTCCTTCAATATTTAAAAGTAATCACATAATTTCACATGGTTTCGCTATAGGATTTCTCAAACGAAATAGGTGGGCTGTTCTTTATTCCTTTATCTTTCAATTGTCCAATAAAGATGGGTTAATATGATTTACCCAATGAAAAATTTTACAGCATCATTGGTTAGAAGCACATACCACTACAAGAAAAAGGACATACAATGACATTTTTTTTTTATGACGTTTTTAAAAAAACGTCGTGAAATCTGTCCAGATTTTTCAAATTCTAAAAAAATTAACTAAACCATCTTGTTTTGTGCACCAGTTATGTCTTTTAAACAGTGGCTCAACTCAAGGCTATGGCGTTCTTCTATTCTGATTGAACAGAGGCATGACTTTAGGAAGAGAGAGAAATCGAGGCGTTGGATCTTTTATCTCCATCAATTCTTCGATTGTTTGATCTGAAAAATCTTGTTCTACTCTTGATTTGAGCGTATATCTTCCTGATTGTTCGAATCCCTATGATCTAAATCGATCTAGGGCTCAAGGTTAGGGTTTTATGGAGTGTATATCTTCTAGATTGTTTGAATCCCTATGATCTAAATCGATCTAGGGCTCAAGGTTAGGGTTTTCTGATATATAGATTTGCTATATTCACACAAGATCTATAAAATTTCATGGCTAAAACTAACGATTTGGAATTGTTTTCTCTTGATTTAGTTGATTTCCAGCTTTTTTTGCTTTTGTTTTGTGTTTTCTCCTTTCATTTTTGTTCCTTTATTCTTTGTAGTCCTTGTGTGGAAAACTCTTTTCTTTCATCAGATTGAACAGCAGCAATGGTGAATCGATTTATCTAGGGTTTCGAGTGTGGTGTTAGTGTCTCTGATCATGTACGGGACAAGAAGGTGGCGTTGGATGTGGATCGTTGGAAATAGTGAGTAGAAGCTCAACGATGAAGAGATGCAGATCTGCTCTCTCTTCGATCAGATCTGTTCTCTCTCTCTCTCTCTCTCTCTCTCTCTCTCTCCGATCTGCTAACATGGTAATATCAGGTCTGCTTTGTCTCTCTCTAGTCCATTATTTTGCCTTTTTTTGGAATCTCATTTTGGCATTTCTTGCCTGTAAGAGAGTGTTCATCACACTTGTCCAACATCAGTAATCTATTTTTATATGCTGAAAATGTCAATTTAACTTTGAACAACTGTCACTTTGGAAAATTGTCTTCACTAGTTCCGATATGGTCAAGGTAGTCGTTTACTATCTTCATTACTTTGGAAAATTATTAATCAACAAATTCATGCTCTGTGCTGAGCATGAATATGTTTAAAATATTTTGTTTTCAGAATTTTATATTCATATGAATCTGAAATATTTAATCCAGCATTATTCTAATGATAAGCCTTTTTTCTTCTATGATTTTAGGAGTTCAATAAGTATGACAGAGAACCAGCTAAATACATCAAGCAATATAAAGGAATCAAACCAAGGACAGGGGAACCATACTCTTGTGATATCGGCTATGAATGATTTCTTGGGCCTAAGGTTTGTTCCTATTTTCTTTTCAATTTTTGCTTCTTTTGAACATTACAATGTATGTTATTGGAATGATGACTCCAACACATCTCTGAATCCGATAAACACATTTTGGCTTGATTTGAAAATCATGCTAAAAGTACTAACTCAGCCTTCCCCTCACCAAGAAAAATAAGATTTTAACTTGTTAAAGGTTAAAGTACTAAAAGGTTGTTTCTTTCATTCGCAAATAGATCGACCTTTTTCTTCGCGGTGCTCATATAATGCACTGTACAATTTTTCTGCCTTCATTATCTTTGACATAATAGTGTATTTAAAGGTGTTATAGAGGCTTATAATTAAACGTAGATTTCACAGACTTGGAATTTGAAAGCTATTTAAAAGTTTCAGTTCAAGATGAAGCTATTAGAAGTTTGAACCAAAAAGACGCTGAAATATCTTAAATGTGTTCTATAACTAAAACATACTTGCATGGCATTTTTTTTTTAAACAAAATTATTCATTTTATTATTTTTTTCATTGGAGCAGGAAAGGGTTCATAGATTTAGGAGACTATAGAGTTTTTAATTATTTACTCCCCATTTCCCCTCCAACATTTATAAATTTTTATTTCAAGACACAATATAAAAATGCTAAATGCCAGTGGAAATATCAAAACTATTATTTTTGGTGATACTGTGATACACGATCTAAGTATCTAACTGCTATGTCTACTTTGATGGAGGACAAAATGAAATGAGTAACACATTAAGGAAAAATAAGTTGCCTTGGCAATAAAAGACGAGGGAGAAAAGAGAGATGGTGGAGGTTTCATGCTTTTTTGCTTTTTGAGAAGGTTTCATTGATAATAATTTCAATAAAGGACGGAGGACATTGATTTCCTTTTAGCAGATAAACAAGCTGTGTCCTTTCACGTGCAGAATTCCCTTATTCTTATGCACGCATGTAGACAAACACAGACATATGTATGCTAACTTACAATAGGCTCATACATTTTTTTATGTTTTGCGTTTCGTTTTCAATGAAGTAACATGGTGGAGAATGATGGGGAAACTATCTTGCTATTCAAGTTTTGAATGATCTGAACAGTGGGTTGCTGAAGCTCTGTTTGAAAGATTAACAAACTCGAAATGAAGATTGGACTTGACTCAATTATATCGGGAATGATAGAACAAGCTATATAATCTGAAACTACTAATGACTATTATTTTGACTAAATGTGCAAGCCATTCCTGTAACACAATTTTTATTGAACTTCTCAGCATTCCTTTTTAAAGCAATTTTATGGGTCTGTCACCAAATCAAACAATATTGTACTGAGACTTGGTTTTGTCTGGGTAAGTATCCAATTTCCTGTTAGTATCTGACTTTAAATTTCCAGACTTTTTTTATTGTTACTTCACAGGCATTTGTGTTAATGTTGAATTTATTTCATGTGTAGACACATTGCAGGGGAAATCCAAAGTTCAATTATATGATCCGTGCTTTGGAAGATGATTTTAAGAAAGTCATTGGTATAAGGCAAGTTATAGCTGGGATTTCCTATTTGTACAGCTTCTTATTTATTCTTCTGTGTTTGCTGAGTGTATTGCCAAAAATAAAATTCGAAAAGAGAGAGGATAACATTTTCAGCTGCTGGTTTGTCACTACCCAGTGCTAGGAGGGGTAATCTAGGGATATTGTCTCAAAAAAAAAAAATCTTTTTATTTTAAATCTGAATCTTGTTTAATATCTAATTTGGCTTGTTGCAGTTGGTATTTATGGATATTTGTGGTCGTCTTCTTGTTGCTGAACGTTAATGGTATGTTACTATATAAAGTATTAAAGTTACTATGAGTCTTCTTAAATTACGTTGCCAAATGTTGTTAACTGATTTAATTATTTTCTTTTTTGCTTTGATATTAGTTTCTTTTTTTCTTTGTTTTGGGTTTAACAAGAGGTTATTGTGATCCACTCAATGATTAGTTTCTTTACTTGAAAGGAAGTAGAGTGTTTTTATTCTGTTTTATTAACATGTTTATTGTGCTTGTAACACTTTGTAGAAAGTATTTATCCTACATGTTTTCTTTCTGCCATAGCCAGTGGGTTTCACATAGAATATGTTGTAGTGGCTAATGGGTACTCCATTGAAAGCGTTCTGTTTAAATATTGCTACTGAATGGGTTTTGTAAATCTCTTTCCAAGATCGATCCTTGTGCAAAATTTGTCTTTTGCTCTCGTTGCAATTTCATTTGAGATGCATACAGATGAATGAACATAATATGAAACTTAATATTACATTTATTTGAGTTATTATTACATCGCTTCTATTCATTAATTTTTATTTTTATTTTTAAATTTACTTTTCAGTTTCTACTTGCTGTGGGAACTAAGTTGGAGCATGTAATCACCCAGTTTGCTCACGAGGTTGCAGAGAAACACATTGCAATTGAAGGGGCGTTAGTAGCGCAACCCTCAGATAATCATTTTTGGTTTCATCAGCCCCCCATTGTCCTTTTCTTGATACATTTCATACTGTTCCAAAATGCTTTTGAGATAGCATTTTTCTTCTGGATATGGGTAAGATGATATATCCTATCGCTACTTGTCATCTTTTGGTAAACTAGTAACAATTTCTGTGTGGATATTAATCTCATATGCTTTTATTGCTTGTAGTTGCAATATGGCTTTGACTTCTGCATAATGGGACATGTCCGTTTTATTACCCCCAGGCTCGTTATAGGGTGAGAACCATTGCCCCATTTTCACTTTGATATTCTTTCTTATTACAAATATTTTGATGTGTAATTATTATGATGCTATGGGATTTGTATTTATTCTGTTTATTTATTGTTTAAATTCCAATAACATTATCATTTCGACTTTTTAGGGTATTTGTTCAAGTACTCTGCAGTTATAGCACCCTACCACTCTATGCCATTGTGACACAGGTAAGGTTCAGTCATAACTTATCATCTGATTTGCAGTTTAAATTGGCAAAACTGACCATGATTTCCCCCATTTCTTTCCTTTTTCTCCCATTTTTTCCCTTTTTGTTTTGTGGTAATGAAATGAAGATGGGAAGTTCATTCAGAAAGGCAATATTTGATAATCATGTGCAAAAGGGTCTTGTGGGTTGGGCTGAGAAAGCAAAGATGAAACTGAGGTCTAGACTAGACCGCATAAGGAGATGCATTTGTTTTTTGACATTCTTTTTATTTTTTGTTTAGTTGACTTTAACATGAATTACGTTTTTGATGAAAACAAGTCTTTTGAGCATCTTTCTTGGATAGAATGGATTGTAGGAATATGGAGATGAATGCTTGGAACATTCAACTTTTGGATATTATGGCATGTAATATATGGAGGTTGCTTCTTTCCTTTTTGATATCCTTGATAACACATTTTTGTTCATTATCCTTTGCTATTCTATATTTTTTTCACTGTTATTGATTGTGTGCCTTTCATCGCCACCCTCACCCTCACCCTCACCCTTGGATGAGATTATTGAATTTGCATATAAAAAAGTGGCTGAGATGACATTATGATGACATCATAACTTTGCCTATAAAAAAATAGCTGACATATGATGAGATCATAACTTTCATGGCCTTGATAGGGAGTGCTGACAGCATTATTTGTGCAATTTGAGGAGCTGTCAGTAGTTTTTTTTATGTGGTGTTTGGACTAAAAAGAAGGTTTTGTGTTTGACCATGTAAAATATAGTTTTTTTTAATATTATATATTTTATAAAATTTAAAAGCATACTCAGCCAAAGGGATTTGTTTGGGCACAAATGAAACTGCTGCCTATGGGTAAATGTTACAGTTATTGTTCTCCGTAGACTAGGTAAAATTGAAGAGAGCCACCTTCTGTTGAAGAAAGTTTAAAAGAGAAACACAAACTAGGTTCCATATTTCTTTAATTGGCCAGGTGAGCCGCCTTCGGTTACTTCTCAGTTTTACCAAATCAAACCAATTTCTTCTTTCTGTGAGTATGTTTGGAAAGCATTGTGCTAATGTCTGACAGCTCAAAAACACCCCCATACTAAAACCAAAATTAGGGTTAAATGCATTGTTCATCACCAAAATATACAATCGGTTTTTATTTGGGTTTATGATATGTCAATTTGGACTAAAAAACTTATCCAATTTGTGTTAACGCCAATTTTGATGCTTAACATGATCTTTGTGCATTTTTCATTATTTTAGGTAAAAGAACACAGTAATTACCTTTAGATTTGTTCTTAGCTTTATTTGTTACTGAGTATGTACTTTTGGTATTATTAAACTGGTCCAGACCACAATATATCTATGGTTTAGGTGGTTGATCCGCTTTTATTGGTGTGATTGAGAATTATTTACCTGCAGTTGTGGTCTTATTAGATAATTTCTATTGGAAGCTTCCTGTAATTGTTATTGTTTATGTGGTTGCAGAGCAAGAAACATCCTAATGAGTTTGCAGAGGAACTTGTGAAGGATGCTGATTAGTATTAATGGGTTTAACCTAATAATAGCCGATTTGTTCTAAGACCATGAAGAAGATAAAGTTTCAGTTATAGAAGTTTCACTTGGTATTCATGTCTTATCAAATGCAAGCCTGGACTCACCTTGGCCTAAGGTAAGAATTCACATTGTACTTGTTGATCTATTTAATTTATTGCTATGGCATGCACAGTAGAGTTAGTGTTTTACTAACTAGTGAGTACAGAATAGGAAGCTAAGGTCATGTTTGTTTGGATGGACATGAGCTTGGGATTGGACTAATAGTCCAATAAAATTATTAATCCGATGTTTGGTTAAACAATTAAAGTACGGACTAATTATTTTAAACTTGACTATTAGTTAAGATAGGATACATAATCCAACGAATTCGTAGTCCTAGGACTATTAGTCATGGGAATGCTAATCCAGTCCGCCCAAACAAACATGGCCTAAATGTTTGAAAGCTGATGTGTATGAACTCTATGTAAAGTCCTACTGGGTGATGGATATATGTGTGTCATTTGCTAACTATGTGGACAGCTGTATTAGCTGTTGTTTGTATTTGGCTAATACATATTAGTCTCTAGCATTGGTTATTTCCCCCAGTTGGCTCATAGTATGGCATTACATTGTTCAATTCCAAACTTTAAAAGCAACACCGGGAATATAATATTGTGATGAATTTGTAGTGTGGATATTTTGATTGCATAAGCATGTGGCCTATAAATGGATTTGAATGTCATGGTTTCATTCACTAATTTTGGGTGAGTGGTAAAGATCTCAAATTCAAATGGGTTAGTGATTAGCAGTTATCTAGTTTAAGTCCATACTCACTAAAAAGAAACAAACAAGAAAGATGGTGTTCATACTTACCCAAATTAGGAAGAGAGAGAAAAAAAAGAAAGAGAAGATGATGTTCATGATCCTAGAAAGGATGGACTATGACCTTCACCAAACTTTGATGCAGAATAACAGCATCTCCTATAGAAGCAGGTAATGAGTTCAATGAGTGTATATCGAAAATAAAGCAAAACTGCAGAATAACGACATCTCCTAGCAAGTTTCCTCCCTGCTCTATTGCTGCAAAAAGACACATTGATTCAAGTACAACAATTTTAGATGTTCATGGCGTGGTATACTTTTATTTATTTTACTTACTCATCTAGATATCATTATAAAGCAAATACTGCAGAGCTTGACTTCATAAGAATATATCACATTCTATTCTTGCTCTTTCATACTCTTTGTTGCTCAGGGTTTTAAGCACCTGACTAAACCTGCACAAGTCATTATGCTGCTGCAGAAGATTGATAATGACAACTATCCTGAGGTATGATTCAGAAATTTGTTGTGCTTAGAATCGTCTCACCAAGATACACACCTGCCATCTTTACGTTGTTGTTTATTTGAATTTTGAATTGTATATATATCCCCCTGAAAGATGGATCACTTTTGGATTTACAATTCTGCAGACACTTGGTCGTATGTTTATTATAAATGCTGGTTCTGGCTTTAGGTTGCTCTAGAACACAGTGAAGGGTTTCCTTGATCCCAAAACAGCTTCGAAGATTCCTGTACTTTAAAAGAGTTGACTTTTATCTATTGAAAGTGTACACATCATAACAGAATCATATGTTGGATCAATTATTTTTCATTTTTTTCTCAGGTTCTTAGCAGCAAATTCCAAAGTAAATTGCTTGTGATAATTGATGATAGGTAAATAATTAGAATTTTCAGGATTTAAGTATGCTGTTTTTTCCTTGTGTAGAAGTCTAACCATTTGTAACTCTTGGTTATAATTGTGATTGTTCAGTGAGTTGCCAGAATTTCTTGGTGGCAGCTGTACATGTGCAGATGAGGGACATTGTACGAGGTCTGAGAAGGGCCATGGAAAGACCCCGGATATATTTTTTTTGTTGGTCTCAGTAAATCCCTTTTTTTTTTTTTGCCTCGGATGGCTGGACAGAATCATGATTGATGGTGCAGGACCAAAATAAGATGATTGCAACTAGGCATGCTGGATTAGCAAATTGCATGCAGTAGATTCTAAAAATAAATTTCATCCATTATTTAATTTACTGTTTACAGGAATTACCAAAAGTTGGCCATTCATGAGTAGATCCATATGTTTGGTTCATAAAATAATTTTTCCGACAAATTTTCTTTAGAAGAGACCAAAGGCAAGTGACACTATTTATTTTGCTTCAGTCTTTTGACCAAGAGAAAACATTTTCAAAAAAAGAAAAAAAAAAAGAGAAAAAGAAAAAAAAGGCTCTAACGGTGTTTTTGAAAACGACACGACCTACCAACGGTTATTTTTTTTAAATCTATCACGGCGCTTTTAAAACGTCGCTAAATACTGGATGACGTCATTTTTTCGTTATTTATCACATTTTGGGGCGTTTTAAAAACGCCTCCTATACTAATATAATGAAGTTTTCCAAACGCCATAAAGCTATAGTGACGATCGCGTCATCGGTGTTTGGTATAAACATTACAAAAAGAATTAGTGACGTTTTAGTACCTATGACTGCGTTTTTTAAACGCCGCTAAAAGTAGTAGTGTACGAACAATATTGATATAGGTATTAGAGCTATGGTCACAACTGATGCAGCTAAAGACAGTAGCTGCAGCTGTAGCAACCAAGACTACTGGGGTTGTAAAAAGGAAAATGTTTGTCCTCAAAAAAAAAAGGAAAATGTTTAATATTCACACAAAAAAATCTCTTACAATTTCATTCGTGACAATATGACATATATTTAATTGTTTAGCGTTAATTTTTTCTTATCACATTATTATTATGGGTAAATTTAATAATCCAAATGATAGGACGTAGCCTGCGAGCTGCTGGATCTGATAGAGCTGCAACAGCTGAAGTGACAGCTAGTATTGAGTTGAAGGACTATGGTAGAGGTGTAGGATAGTAGTATGTGATCAGTCCTCTTGCAACAAACTTTACGTGAGTTAAACGCTTACGCCAAATTAAATTTAATAAAAAAGTACAATTTTTAACTCTTCAATGAATTCAGCAAAACAATATCAAATTGAGAATATTTGCACCAAACTGAAGGTCTGGCTTAGCAGTGACCGTTGGGTGTGGGGGCCACAGGACGACCGGCCGGACATCCGGCCGATTGTCCCCGATCGTCCGGACTACACAGAAAATAAAGAACAACAGTCATGGTTTGGACACAAATAGGGGCATTTGGAATACTGGAAGATATCTCTCTCTCTCTCTCTCTCTCTCTCTCTCATTCTGGGTCTTCTGCGAACTCGCTTTCTCATCTTCTGTTTTCTAGTCTCTACTCTTTGTATAAATCTACGGACCTCTGACACTAAAAGATTGAGGAGTTTCTGATAATGGGTTATGTTCAATCTGTGTTTTCATGGTTACGTCAGGTACATGCTCTGTTTTTTGCCCAAGTGATTGGTTTTCCGAGAAAATTTACAGATTTGGTTCGGTTCAATTGTTCTTTTTTGTTGTAGTTTGTTGTGAAATTTGAAGTATTTATTGCTCTAATTTATGTTATTATGGATCCTGAGGCTTTATTAATCAAGGGTATCTTTGCTTTCAAAAGCAAAAAAGGAAAAAAAAAAAAGGTACTTTGAGAAAGCATTCAAAGGCAAAAATAAATGTTTTGAAAAGCAGAGGCTTTTGGGTACATTTGCTTTGGATTTTTGAAAGATACATATAATTGGGTCTTGAAATGCCTGAATTTTGAATCGTGGTTGCTGCTACTGCTTTTTACTAGTTGGGTTTCTTGTCTTTTTCACAAGTTGAAGCTGTGATGCGAACTAGTCTTTTTCATAACAGCAGCAGCAGCAGCAGCAGCCACGGAGGGGGGGGGGGGGATATTCAGTGCTTGTCTGGTCGACCGGCCGGTTGTTCCACCGGCCTTTTGATAATAACTACAATGTATCATTGGAGCGGCTGATATCAGATTGACGAACTTGTCTTCTTTTTTTTTACTTAAATTTAATAAAAAAATTGATTAACCGTTGAAGATGCTTTTAGAAGTTGAGCTAGTAAAAGAAGCGTAGATTGAGTTGAAGGACTATGATAGAATGTATATAAAGATGTAAAAGAAGCGTAGTTTGAGTAGTATTCTGAACTGATCAATAATATCATGTTCTTTTCTCTCTCTCTCTCTCTCTCTCTCTCTCTCTCTCTCTCTCTACAATTTCTTCATTCAGTTATGACCATAGCTCTAGTACCTTTATCAAGAGAAGTTATTGGTTAATTTTCCCTTTATCAAATATTATGGTTCTCTGGTACTGCTACTGAATAATTATATTTGTTCCCTCGTAAATTCAAGTACATAAAATTCAATACAACTCAATTTTTATTGGGAAAAGATTAGCATCAAAGGGAGTTTTCGATGAGGTTATAGATAACGACAGTAAATGATTCAACGGCTTTATTAGATCATATTAATTATATCATGACATATCCTGAAGAGGAAAAGATTTAAGAATAATGATTCAAGTCCTAGGAAAGTGATAACTTACAATGGAGTTGGTGGCCTGTGCTGCTGTGAAAAGAATTAGTAAACCAGCTACAACAAGAGAAATAATTTTCCAAGGATCTTTGAGATATTCACGATTCAATGTTGCGGTCCAACTTCGCCATTTTTGTTCATAATGCGCATTCAGCTGTTCGGATATGTCAGACATAATTTTTGTTGGTGTAAAAGACCATTTCCTTGCGAAGATTGTTGATGAGAGTGGCTACATCCTCGTCGCTTCCCAAGTGGTGACTTATAATCCCTTTCACTACCAAGTGCTCCACATCTTTTGAAGAGTCTATTAATCCATCCATGAAACTGATGTATGAGGTGATATGTCCTCCACAATCTGGATAGCATTGCTCGAAAGCCATGAGATTCAGGAAGGTGGACCTGGTTGAGCCATGGATCAAAAGGGGTAGAATCAAGAGCTTACCTTCTTTGAACTCAATTTCTGTGAATTTTGGTGAATCCTTTTTTACAAATTTAATACCCGTACCCCTAAGCCTTGTAACAGAGTGCACAGACACTGTCTTACCCTCCCCCTGAGCACTGCCGAGCAAAATATGTGTCTCAGAACCCTGTTTGACGGTGGTTGGTTCTAGTGACAAGCGAACAATGTTGAGGAGGTGAAGAGGGTTATCAAAACGGGATATTTTTCTGGAAATCCCAGGGATGACTGGGTTGAAAAACTTAAGAACAAGTTCAACAATTTTGTGCTCCGAGTCCCTCGAGTCCCAAAGGACTGTATAAATTTTGACCAGTACCGGAAATGGTAACTGATTTTCAAGCATTAACAAGTCGCGTCGTATAAAAGGTATGAAACCCCGCTGGTAAAGCACATACAATGGGTTCTTGTTCTCCCCGCATTTCTTCCAGTCATGGGCAGAGTTGTGCAACAACTCAAGTACGAAACAAGCATCCAGCAACAGCATTTCTAGCAATTGTTTGTTATCAAAACCTTCTAATATGGGCTTGTCAAAGCACGTCTTTGCATCATCAAGCATAACAACCATATCCCCCTCCTCAAGGTCGTGAAGCGACTTGTTTTTCCGACTCAGGACAAGTTGAAGTAGGTGCTTCTTATGCTTTTCGATTTCCTTCAGTCCTGCGTGCTGCTTGTGATGATGATGATAAGGACCGATTGAAACAAGGCGGGGCGTATATGGATCGGTTTGTTCAAGGTCTCGGAGTCTACTCGGAACCTTAAAGATGTTGGGTTGCCCTGCATCGTATGCTTCCATTCCGTCCAGTTCCTTCTGCACATTTTTCTCCCACCCCTCTGTTTCTTCTTTCACTCTCCTTTGTGGTTGGGATTTGTTGACAGTTTCACTGCCATCATGCTTTCTTTTTTTTAGCGGCCTTTCGTTACTCCCCGACTCTACCTCTGCCATCTGCTGCTGGATCACAATTCACAAAGAGGAATCTTTCTTGGCTATGGTAGTACCAAAACCCCTGTAAATAGTAGAATAATATTACAAGTTCATCATTATCATTCTTGAAGTTATTCAAAAATTAATTTCCACATCTTACATAAATCCCACATGAACACTACATTACATAAATTAATTTTTATCACACAATCACTCACACAGAATTTTCCGGATAAATAACGGTGGGTCTCTAGATTTTTCATAAATAATAATCCCTAATCGGGAAATTCTACTATACACCCCTTTGAAAGTGAAAAATCTAAAAATCCACTAGATATTGATTTGTGATTATGTATCAATTTAAAGCAATAAAACAATCTTAATCAAACAATCAAGACAAATCGACACAACGATTTTAACGTGAAAAAACCACGAGCAACAGCCACAAAACAATCCACTAAGAAGACATAAAGGAATTACACAAGTATACTTTCAATTACCTAGCGAATCTACGCCCGAATTGAACCAATCCCTATGTGCCTCTTCCAGTCCCGTCTTCACCTCGGAATTGTCTTAACGATGAGCCACTCCAGAATCCACCAAAGCTTCAGGCTCGAATTCTTCAGAATCCACCGAAGAACAACTCTCTCTTTTTTTAGAATAAACAAACAAACCTTTGATATATTCTTCTTAACCCATAAGTTGAATACTCAATGAAACATCAAAGAAAACTAGCAAAATATCCCCAGATATAAATCTTAATATCCAAGAAGAAGATCTGGAGGAGTAATCCTAGTTTTGGAGTAAAACAACTACTTATAGAAATCCTGGATTTTGAAGCTCGCTCGAGCGAAGCTTCTCTCGCTCAAGCGGGGAACATATCTCGCGTGATTTCCATAAGTGGCTTCGCTCGAGCCACGCATCCTTCGCTCGAGCGAACAAACACTTCTTTCAGGTCTTTATGCAGGCGTAGTCCCGCCGTGGCGCTGCCCCCTGGACTCCCGCGATCTGACCGGGCCGCTCGATCCCCATCATAATCAGTGAAGTGGCAATCTTGAAAGAATTAACATAACAAAACTTCTCTGCAAGGCACAATTCGGGTTGGATTCGCATCTAAAAATTCATAGCCTCACTGAAATAAAAAGTGCGAAAACAAATACAACTTAAAGGAGTTTTGTCAAACGGGATTGCCAAGAATAAAAACCTAACAGAAAGGATATATCATATACACCCCTTCGAGTGTAGAATACATTCTCCGAGTAATTTTGCAGACCTGCAAAAATATTAAGAGTTCACAAAGCCAGCTCGAGCACAAGAAGTGCCGCTCGAGCGAAGGAGCAAAATCCTAAGCAACAAGAGTTTGGAAACTAAGCAACCAACCTGTTCCAAACGCAACCACTACAACCCAATAGCCAAAATTTTAAAGGAATACAAGGAAAGCAAGATATGAACAACAATACGGAACCATGAAACCCGAGTCCAAAATATAACAAGAGTCGAGAATATAACAAGAGTCGAGTTAAAATCGGAATCGCTATATGCATGCATGATCATTTTTATCTATATGTTGTGATTGGTTAGGATCTTCGGGACCTCCATTGGATTTAGTGCTCATCCCACGTGTTGACAACCTTTTACAGGTACAAGACTAGAGGATTATTCATGACTTGAAGTCTCCTAATTGTTGGCCACGGGGCCCTTTACTTGTAGGCCGAGTGCCATGTAGTGTATAAGGGTAAATCCCTCTTGTTTTTAATTATTGTCATTAAATGTAAGCCTAAAGGCATTGTATCATGACTTATTTTTTTTTTATCATCATCATTATTGTGAGAATGTTATTATTTGTTTTGTACTTGTTTTTGAATGGTTACTGTTAGGTTTTTATTCTTGGCAATCCCTGTTGACAAAACTCCTTTCAGTTGTACTTGCTTTCACACTTTTTATTTTAGTGAGGCCATGAGTTTTTAGATGCGAATCCAACCCGAATTGTGCCTTGCAGAGAAGTTTCTGATGTTAATGCTTTCAAGATTGCCACTTCGCTGATTATGACGGGGATCGAGTTGCCCGATCAGCTCGCGGGTCCAAGGGGCAACGCCCCTTAGCAGGTCCGGGGCAGCGCCCAGGCGGGGTCGAGGGGCAGCGCCCCCGAAGCCAATTTCAAAATTGCATTCAAAGTTGCATGTGCGCCCTTGCTCGCTCGAGCGAATGAGTGCTCGCTCAAGCGAAGACTGCGTCTAGCAAAAACCTGAAAGAGATGAATGTGCGCTCAAGCGAAGCATGCGTCGCTCGAGCGAAGCCACTTATGGAAAACACGCATTTTTGGTTCCTCGCTCGAGCGAGAGAGTCTTCACTCAAGCGAGCTTCGCGGTCCCAAATTTCTATAAGTACGTGTTTCTGTCAGATTTTAGGATTACTATTCCAGATCTTCTTTTTGGATATTAAGGTTTATATCTGGAGATATTTTGCTAGTTTTCTTTGATGTTTAATTGAGTATTCAACTCATGGGTTAAGAAGAATACATCAAAGGTTCGTTTGTTCATTCTATACAAAAGAGAGAGTTGTTCTTCGGTGGATTCTGAAGAATTTGAGCCTGAAGCTTTGGTGGATTCTGGAGTGGCTCATCGTCAAGACAATTCCGAGGTGAAGACAGGGTTGGAAGAGACACATAGGGGTTGGTTCAATTTGGGCGTGGATTCGCTAGGTAATTGAGAGTATACCTGTGTAATTCATTTATGTCTTTTTAGTGGATTATTTTGTGGCTTTTGCCCGTGATTTTTTTTTATCACAATTGGAGGTGTCCAATTGTGATTTTTCCATGTAAAATCGTTGTGTCGATTTATCTTGATGGTTTGATTGGGATTGTTGTTTACTGCTTAAAATTGATACATAATCACAAATCAACATCTAGGGGATTTCTAGATTTTTTAGTTACAATCTTGTTAAGTGGTAATAATATGAGGATTTAGTAATGAATTCGGGTAATAAAAGTCAGGACGTTACATGGGGTCATCCGGGGGGTCGACCATCCAGTGTAAAATTTTCACAAAATTTTGTCTTCAGTTGGTCATCTGGGGGGACATCCGGTGGTGAAAATACAATGGCTATGAACAGTGATTTGATGAAAAACACAAAGCATCCTCAGTTTGGTGAAACATTTGTTATTTTCTCAATTTGATACATGTTTGGCGAAACCATTAAAGCATAAAAAAAGATAATGATTTTTCACCAAATTTGAATTTGATGATGGATTTGGTGCAGCGTTAAAGATGGCCTAAAAGAGTAAAATTTTAATTTTATTAATTTAGATTATAAATTTTTTATTTGTTTTCAATTTAAGCTATCTACTTATTTCTGTTGAAATAAAATTGACAAAAAAAAATATATATATTAGTGATTAAATTAAATCTAGATGTACGCTAAATGTTTAAAATATTATTTTTATTGAGTTTAATGTCTAAAATATTATTATTTTTCTTCAATCTTACTTAACAGAAATCGACAGATGATTTAGATTGAAAATAAATCAAAAATTTTAAATTTTAAATTAATAAAATAAAAAATAAAAAAATTATTTTATTACAAAAATCAAATCTTAAGATTTTTTTTATTTTAATAGTTTTTCTTTTTTTCGTCTCCAAATGTTCTCACATTACACTCTGCCTTATCTTTTCAGAGACTCTCAAAAGACTCTTGTAGTTTTCGTCTACTCTTTATTATTTTTCATTTTATCATATAACTAGCATGTCACGAGATAAAATAATATATTATTTATCAAAAATATAACAATTATATTTAATTTTTTTATATTTTGTCTCTCGTAAATAAAATTTTATATATAAATTTAAGAATTTTGTTTCAAATGTTCCTTTACTATAATATATAATATAGATAGATTAAAATTATTGTATTGACAATTAACAATTAAAATTATGCTTTTTTATATAAAAAAATGACATAATTCTATTAATTCACTATTTTAGAATAAAAATATATGAATTTTAAAAAATTGTTATATTGATTTTTGAAAAGGAAATAATTAAAGAAATTTTAAAAACTTAATAGGTAAGAAAGAATCAATGTAACATGTAATTTAAAATATCAAAAAAAAAAATGAATAAAGACTTTAAAAAGATGTGATTACAATTACAACTAATGTCATATTTATTAATAAGTATAATTTTATTTGGATATCTATTTATTCTTTAACATGCTTATTTAAAACAAAAATAAAAATATTAATAATTTTGAGTTTTAAAATATGATTTTGTAGACTTGCTATATTAACTTTTAGAAGGAATATATTGGAATTGTTTTACAAAAATTGAATATTAGTCATTGAACAAATCTTATAAGATTTAAAATAAAATTTATAATAGGAAGAAATTAAGGCCTCGTTTGTTTTCAGAGGTAGAATTGAGGAGATTGATAGTGAGGGGATTAAGTAAAATTGTGTTTGTTTTAATGATAGTTGTTAGTGTAGGGATTGTTAAATTATTTTTATATAAAATAATAAAACAAATAAAAAATACAAAAACATTAAACATTAAGGTTTTAAAAAAAATGCCTAACATGTAAAAAATTTTAAAAAAATAAAAATAAAATAAAAAATTTCTAGAAAAAAATAAAACAAATAAAATAATGATTTTTACTTAACAAAAAATTAAACATTAATGTTAAAAAAAAATGCCCGACATGAAAAAAATAAAATAAAAAATAAATAAAAATAAAAAATTTCTAGTCCATGGGACTATTTTTCTAATACTAAGTCCTTGAGGTCCATTCGAATCCCCTTGGGGAGGCCTATCCTAATCCGGAGCTCACTATCAATCCCCTCCCTATCTCTCAAAACAAACACAATATTAGTGGGTCCCACCTCATTACCAATCCCAATCCCCCCTCTACCTCTTCAAACAAACAGGGCCTAACAATATTGCAACATATGCATTTTAACAATTTTAAATTTTGAAAAAAAAAATATATTAGGATTTTGAACTTCAATTAGCATACAACATTTTTATTTATATAATAATATAAATAAGGATAGGTAATAGATAAATTAAAATTAATTATAAATATAGTTATATTTAGAAGGATATGGTTTTGTATAGCTATATTTTAAATTCCAAAATTTATTTTTTAACTTCCTATATAAAAAGATTCAAAATTTTAAATTACAGATAATTTTTTTCTTAAAAACATATGAACTCACAGTAGAGTAGAGAAAGAAGTACCATAAAGGAAGAGAGAAGCTGCATATATTAAAGATAAATAATTAAATAATTAACTAACACCTTTAATAATTTTGAAAAAATTGATTAAAATTAATATTTTCTATTTATAGCTTTGAAAAACCATTATATGTCTTTGAAGTAACGCTCTGCACCAACTGTCAATTAATACATATCACACATATCATGATATCAAAAAAATATTAAAAGTATTTTTTTTTCTTAAAAAAAATGTAATGATATACAGATATAAAATCAATATAAAAAACTTATTAATAATGATTTTGTTTAGATTTTGATCTATCACTTTATAATGTGTGACATGTTTTTTATTATACAAATGACCCTATCACGCCATTTTAGTATAGAAATCCTAGTAAAACAATATTAACCAACAAAAAATAGTTATAAACAAAAAATAGATAATTGTTGGTAGAGAGGAGGGAAAAATGACACACAAAATATGAAATAAAAAAAATAAAAAAAATCATCACAGATAAAAAAAAAAAGAAGAAGAAAAAATAATGTACTTAAAAGATAAAAGAGTCTGTTTAAATAATACAATAGATTAAACATAAACTAACCTTCAAAATTGTCTCATAAAAAGAAAGTTACAAAACAATGAGTTTCATAAATAATAATCCCTAATCGAGAAATTCTACTATACACCCTTAATTATATCATTTTCTTTTTTAGTTATGATCAATATTCTTATTTAGTTATAACATTATTTTAGATATAATTCACGATATCTTTGATTATGCCTCGTGTAGTAATTGATTATGTAGTAAGTGAAGAAACCATTGCAACTTCACACTAGCCTTCATAATTCACTTACTCTAGGTAAGAATTGCCTTCTTAAATCTCATAAGTTTGTAGAATTGTACTCATCACTTATGAAATTCAAGGGTAGCTTAGAAGAATATATGTTGACTTGGAAGTTTGGTTCATGAAAGTAGAGGTTAATTACATGCATGGCTTCTTATAAAGGAAAGAATGAATTAACTCTTCATTTCATTAGGCATGGCAAAATTCTTAAATTTCATGATTATTCATCTGTTTACTTGCATGCAATTTCATGATTAAGAAGAACATTCATAAGTATTAAAGATTTGAAACTTAAGGGAAACAAGTTTTGTGATTAGACAAATCAATTGAAGAGTTAAACTTTTTGAGTGAATTTGAGACTCAATTTTACATTATAATCTTGTTTAAAGTTAGACATGTTATGAATGAATTGTTCTTAGAGGGTTTTGGGTGTGAAATGCTTGAAAAAAAAATGAAGTTGGAAAGTTACAAATTTGAACTACAAAAGAAGAGCAACTTTCTCAAACAAACCCAGCACCACACGTGCGGGTTGGGGCCCCGCACGTGCGGAAAACAAGACAGATTGAAGCTTACATATTGAAATAAATGCAGGTGCGCAGGGCACGTATGGCAATGGTCCCGCATGTGCAGCCAAGCCTTCCGTACGTGCGGCCCTTTTGGACAACCTCGGTTTTTTTTTCCGCTCCTCTTTTCCACCTTTCGCGCCTCCGTTTGCATCGTTTTAAAAGTGTTTTTCATGTGCATTGCATCTCATGAGTGAACGAATGAAAGTTAGAATCGATTAGAACCGAACAAGTGAATACCGAATAGAAATTAACCGAATAAACAACGAAGCGAATAGAAATAGAAATGATTGAATTTGGCATGGGTGTAATTGAGTTGTTGTGCGTGAATTTGTTTGTTTAGGTCGGACACTATGTCTTTAGTGCAGTTTAGCACATGTTCCACGGAGCCTACTATGAGTAACAATGTTGTAAAGCTATGTTCAATTATGATTATTTTCAAAAATGATACTGTTTATAAAATAAATGTTTGTCCTATTTTATGAACTGTTCTCGTGGCATCCATAGCAACTGATTGTTACTGTTACTGCTACTACTACTATTACTGTTACTATTACTGCTACTGTTATAGAGATCTCTGTCAGTTCCAATGTTGGAATTGCTATTTACTGTTTTGATGGCCATCAATTAACTGTTCGGCCTTTTAAGACCAACTATATTGTTCTACTATTGGATGTACCATATATGACTGCTATGATTCCTATATGTCAGATATGATATGAAATATGAGATATTGATCATACAAATGATCTACTGATGCAATTGACTGTTTTAAATATTAAAAGGACATTCATTCTTAACCCCTTTACGCATTTATTATTCACTGGGCTATAGCTCACTGTGCATATATATGTATGTAGGTGATTAGGTACCCAAGCGGAGTTAGCAGCGTCGACTCGATTTCGTTTTGTCAAGCCAGCCCGTTGTGCCTCACCGTGAGGCTCCAATCCGTTGATGTCAAGGCTTTTTGAGTGATCTAATTCCACCTTTTTTGGAAAGTTGTTTGATGTCAAAGTAAATGTTTTATACCTTGTTTTGGGCTTGGGATTTAATTCCCTAATATGTCTTGGATGTTTATGACTTAAGCTTTTATGTGTATGTTGGATATGGACTTGGACTTATGTGTGCAGTGGTATATATATTCATATGGAACTTGTTTGTTCACTTACGTCCTCACAGCTATTTGGACATTATGTTTTAATATGTACAGGCTTCCGCCAGCCCCTTTTATTGTTTAATTGTTATTACTGTTAAGTAGACCTTTGGTAATTAGAGATTACTGGCCGGTTATGATACTAAACCCTTAGGGGCTGGTTTGGGTCGTGACACCACACCATTGTTTATTTATACCTAATAAGTGACTTTACATTCAACTTTTAATTTAGAGGGAAAATTGCATCTTTTTGAAAAAAATTTAAGTCAATGAATTTTTTTATAAATATTAATAATTAATCTGTAATTTCCTTTAATTTAAAGACAACGGACTTTAATACTTTAATGGAAAAGGTTTTTCTCGAACTTATGTAGGAATTCTTACATCCCAAATAATATGGCACCTGTGATTAGTAAAGAGATTACACAATTCAACAAATTTGTATTTGAAATTCTAGTTATCTTAGGTAACTTATTTATGTTTTTTGTAGTTAAATATTTATCTAAAAATATAAAATCTACTAGCTGATTTTTATTTATTTATTTTTCTACGATCAAATTGTTGCATAGTTGTATTGTACAACTAAAATTAGTTGAAAATTTACATACATTGGACAACATTTTTTGCTAGAGTTTTATACAAAAATAAGACTGGTTGGTTTTATTTATGAAAAATAATTTTGAGTTTATTTATTTATTTATTTATTGTCTTTAGTAACTTTTTCATGTCAAATTTTTATAATTTTTAGATGTGATGCACAAATTAGGGAGACATTTTGTAATAATCTGACCCTCGCACATGATTTTTGATATATTCTCAGTCCTTAATTGGTACTTTTAAACACTTACTGTAAAATTTCATGAAAAATTACGGTTAAGTAAGTGAAAGCCATGTTTATGGATGCATATCTGTTTCACAAGAAAACTATCTGTTACCATTAACACGTTTGAATTAGAAATTGGAAGCCTTAACGGCTTAATTATTTGAAATTGACTTTATATATGTGATCAGCATAATTTTTATATAATATTAAGCACGTTTACAAAATTTCAATTTCGGGATGATTAAACGATTAAATTTTGTCTTTATTCAAATCTATATAAGTATATAGATATATCTTAAGTTAAGACTTGAGAACTTCTCCATTCAACATCTCCTGGGAGAGAAAAGAAAGAGTGTGGAAAAGAGGAATTGGGGGAAACGCAATTCATCAAAGAAGATTGTCAAATTCAAGGAAGTTGTAGAAATTAATTCAAGGTAAGCTTCATCCAACCCATTTAACCTTCACTTGGACTCAAGGAAGGATGAATTCTTGTTTTGACAACTTAGGGTTTGTATTATGTATGAATTATGGTTGATTAAATGAGGTTGCTTATCAATTGGTTGTTTTGTCACCTAATTTAGGTGTTATGTGAAGGTTACACTTCAATCTTTAGTTTTATGCTAACCCTATGAACATATATATATAAGATGTCATGTTTTATGAACATAAGGACATTTGCAAAAGTGGTGAAGCTTCTAATCATGTTTACTTTGTGTGATTTAGATGATAATTCATGTTATAGTAAGGTTAGGTCATTGTATTGCATTAAGTTCTCCTTGTTTTGCATATAAAATGTGTTGGTATTGCTGGTTGATTTGGTTAAACTTCGAACTGCCAGAACAGGGGCACGGCCGCTCGAGCGAATAAGATTAAAAATTATTTGTTCTGTTTTGTGTGCTCGACCCTCTGCTATTTTTAGATTATGTTTTTGATGATCTTAGATGGTTATAAATTCACTGGAAGCGTAACGAATCAGGAACTAATTCACCAAGGACAAAGGAGAACTAATATGCAAGTTTTGATTGTGTACAGGACACACTACGGGAGGAAGTAGCACGTCGTCTCAACACCACTGTGAGTAGTAGTACCATTATATGCTTCACATGCATAGCTAATGATTGTCATTAGTATCTTGTTCATACACGATATGTAATTACGTTCATGTTTGACATGTGTATATAAAGAAATGGGAAAGATGAAGTGTTTTCATTCTTTAAGATTATGGGCCTTTGGCCATACGGTATAAGTAACTACGTTATGAAACAAAGTGCTACACGGGACTAAGTGCTACAATGTGAGTCGCCGCTAGAACCCGTGTGAGACACCTCTTGAGTTCATACAAGAATTTACAAGGGCTTAATGCCAATTTACAAGGGCTCAATGCCAATTTACAAGGGCTTACGGCCAAATGATTCACGAGCTTCATGCCAATTTAATCGAGGGCTTTGCGCCACTATGTTTACGGGCTTCGTGCCACCATGACTAAGGGCTTGTGCCACACTACACAAGGGCTTTAAGCCAAAACATTATTGTAACAAGTCCGCGAGGGACCTCGCTACAGTTCGGACTCGATTTGTGCCACGGTTCTAAATCTTGAACCAAAGAGTCCAAATCCGGCAAATCGTTTTGAAAACAGATTTTTTCAAAGAAGTGCCAAACATGGACTGCTTTGCCAGATACAGAGTCGCCACCTAAATATTTTTTTAAATGGGAAATTTAGGAAACCCTAACTCGGTGCCAAAGGCCACGTGTCCGTCATCACCAAAGTTGCCTCGGCTCGGGAACTTGGGTACGATTGGGGAAGGTCACATCGTGAGCACCCCCGCTCGCCCGGTCAAAGACCGGCCTCTACTAACTATGATATCTGCTTTTGAAAACATTGTATGCTCTTATTCCGGTTATTCGCCTAGGTTACTATGTGATGCTCGCAGCAAACAAGTATAGACTGGGCCATCTGAATTGGAACAAAACATTTCATGTTTGTTTGTTTGAAAATGGTGTGATGGTGCTACCCGCAGGTAGGCTAAAATGCGGATTTGCCACCCTCAGGTGGGCTTAGAAAACAGTGATGTTGCCACTATCTAGTGGGCTTAAAACAAACAGTCAATGCATTGTCCCAATTCAAATAACTCAACCTCCACCCACAGGCATTCAAGGCAGTTATATCATATAAGCAAATAGCCTCATGGCAAGCATGCTATTCATGGCAACACTCACACGCATGCAAGGATGCTAAAGCATAAAACTTACCGAGTACTCCAAGCCAAAACAGAAACTACATTAGAAATCATGCATGATCCTAAGTATACAGAAATGCCTAATGCAACACATGCAAAGATGCAACTATAGCAGGCTCGGCTATTCTAAACATGGCATATGGAATGCTACAACTAACACGTATTCAATTAGGAATTGAAATACAAATGCAGTTTGTATGATGCGCCGAGCCCGGTGCGTGCAAAACAGATGAATGATGCAAACATGCTGTCATACTGTATGCTAATTGAAATATGCCCTAATCTAATCATAAGCAGATAAATAAAAGGGAGAAAGACGTGGGGTTGGAAGACATACATCACACTCACCCACACTTATTACAATTATGCCCTCGCACAGAGGGTCCGAATAAATACAGTCCGAAATAAAAGAATAATACAGTCCGAAATAATAGAGTCCGAATAATACACAAATTCCTAATTAATTGACAAATTAACTAAGAAAAACTGTAAACTGGCATGCAAGCCAGGGACTGCCTCGATTCTGATGAATGATGCATGTTTGGGCTGCTTTGTGCGGAAATCCATTGGGATGCCCCAATTAGCCTCTGTTTGCAAGGTTTCTCGAAATGCGTGCCAAGTCCCGGAAAGTTGCTGATTCTTCATTTTGCTGCAACAGAGAGCAGGAAAGGGGCATAGCAATGTATTTCACAAATATATGCATACCTCGATCCTCGTGCCACCAATCACGCATATCGATGCATGATGGCCGAGGAGCCGAATTGCACAACTCAATATAGGATGAATGCACATGAATGCTACAACAAAACCTAACTCCATCATGGGTAATCCGGAGTGTCGATGACTTGGGAATTGAGACCCGTTCCGTCACTCGGAGTATGAAACGTGCCTCGTTTCCCGTGCCCGGGCTAACTCCTATCCCGAACACAATGCAATATGCATGATATGCATGAATGCAACCTAAACATACACAATGCTATGAAAATGAGATGCCTCGAAATGCGTGCACACGGGCACGCAAACCGAGGCGATGATCCTAAGGCATGAAATGGCATACGCAATGCAAATGGACTTACACTAACATGAGTGAGCCTCGGCCACACTCACGTAAGAGGCCGCGAGATGAAAAAGAGATGCCTCGAAATGCGTACACACGGGCACGCAAAACGAGGAAATGGCATACGCAATGTCGTATGGGCTTACACCAACACGAGTGAACCTCAGTCACACTCACATAGGAGGCCAATAGATGAAAAGTGAAGTGCCTCGAAATGCGTGCACACGGGCACACAAACCGAGGCAATAGCATTCGGAATGCAATGATGCTAAAATAACATACAAAATGCAAAATGGACTTACACTAACATGAATGAGCCTCAGCTATACTCACATCAGAAGCCGTCGGATAAAAATGAAGTGCCTTGAAATGCGTGCACACGGGCACGCAAACCGAGGCGGTGGCATACGCAATGCAAATGACATGGAAAATGCAAATTGGGCTTACACTAACATGAGAGGGCCTCAGCCACACTCACATAAGCCGCCGAAAGATGAAAACAAGCTGCCTCGAAATGCGCGCACACGGCACGCAAACCGAGGCAGCGACATACAGGCATGAAATGGCATGCAAATGAAACGTGGCATATGGCATATGAAAAATGTAAATTTCAGTAGCTAAAATGATGCACAAATAGCCCCCGAATTATGACAAAATTACACCCGATGCCCGAAATGCAATGTTATGCACCCGAAACGGCCTACAGCCCTACTAAACATGCACAATATGGACATAACATGTAAAACAGTAGTAAGGCAGCCCCTAAACTAGCATTTTTTCAGTACAAAGTATGGCCAGACAAAGATCACAAGTATGGCAAAAATAGCTTGCAAAAATGGGGGAAAAGAGGAGAATTACAAAGCAAGTGGTATATACAATGCTCAAAATGAAAAAAACAGTTCTACAAAATTAAAGAGGGGCCAAAAATATGCACATTTACAAGAGATGACATCCCCCAATTCAGTATGTAGATAGGCTAAACATAGCATGCAAAATAATGAGCCAACAAAGGCTATAACATGAGGTACCAAAAGCATGCATCAAAAAACCTTGGACCCTTAACAAAACATGAAGAATGGGTCATTTTAAGACACTTTCTAAGCCTGATGAAGGCTGAAAACAGAATCTAAATAAGCCTAACAAAGCATGCAATTTTACGGTAAACTGAAGGAATTGTTAAACAAGTATAAGATAGAGTTACCAAACATAGTTGAGCCCTTCTTAAATGTTGAAGAGGGACTCAAAATAGGCCCACTCACAGTATATTTCATGCTCGAAAACAGATCACTCATGAGCTAAAAATAGCATGCAAAAGTAAGAGTATAACATGAATTCAAAGCAAGTGGCATGCAGAGTATGAAAACAAGGTTGAGCCCTTCTTCAATGTTGGAGAGGGGCTCAAAATAAGCACAATATTAGTTCATGAGATGCTCCAAATCAGATCGGAAATAGGCCAAATAAATCATGCAATTTTACGGGAAATATGGAGGATTACAAAGAAAGTGCATGATAGAGAGGCCAAACATGGTTGATCCCTTCTTCAATATTGAAGAGGGGCTCAAAATAGGCCCACTCACAGTTTACATCAGGCTCGAAAATGGATCACTCATAAGCCAAATAAAGCATGCAAAATATTGGCATAAAGAGTGATATTGAAAGAGGTGCATCATAGAGGTGCCAAATGGGGTTGAGCCCTTCTACAATGTTGTAGAGGGGTTCAAAATAAGCCTAATCTCAGTAGGGGTCGGAGCCCAAAACAGAGAGCAAATAGGGTAAAGAATTGATGTAAAAAAGTGCTAGAAAAAGGGAATTAGTGACTTACCCTTGAAGACCTCACTTTTGCTACCTCTTGGCTTAATGAAAGTTGCTTCTAAGCCTTTGAAAATCACTCCTTTGCTGCTGGAATGGAGGTCGTGATGGTGAGGTTTAGGGTTGATGAAGGAATGAGCTAGGAACTTGAAGCTTTTTAGGGTTTTGGAGATGGAAAATGGAGTCAAATGGAGATAACCTCTTGAGATGAATTTTTGTAACCCTAGCAAAGAGGGGGATCAGCCCCTTAAATGGGCAAGAAAGGGGTGTAAAAGGGGAGGGAAATGCATCCAAGCTTTCCCTCCCAAAATATCCCCCGGAGGACAGGGATATTTTGAAAAGTAGCTGGACAGCTGTAAAGGGCTCAAAAGCAGAAAGCAGGCCGGCCAGGTATATTTCTTGAAGGTGGCCGGCCAGCCACCCCAACTGGTCGGCCAGCCACTCCCCCTGGCCGGCCGGCCATGGCCAAAAAATGAACTGAACAATTGCTGGCCGACCACCATGTTTTGGTGTCCTCCCAGGTGTGTAGAACAAGGCTCCAAGGTTGGAATTTGGCAACTCTGAAACAGGAGTCACAACATTGAACTTGAAGGAGAGGCTCAAAAATGAAAATCACAATTACTGGCCGACCACCACTTTTTAGGGTCCTCCCATGTCCCCTCATCACAAATATGTAGTCCCGGCTCGAAGAAAATATCATTAGGGTGTTCAACATTAGCCCGGAAGTGAGCAAAACGGGCGCCGGAGGAGCGAAACTGGTTTTCTAGAACAATTGCTGGCCTCCCACCCTCCAGTGATCTTCCTGGTGCTAAAACAGAGGTACCTGCCAAATTTGAACAAAAACTAATGCAAAATGAATGCTCGGGGCCCAAATCACGCAGTTCGGGGTCCCGAAAATAGGCTGCAGGCACCGAAAGTGGCGTTCGGCCACGAAGTGGGTATCTGAGACCCCAGTGTCCCTCGGTATGGTGAAACAGAGGTACTCGTCGAAAATGAACAAAAATCGATGCAAAATGAATGCTCGGGGCCCAAATCACGCAGTTCGGGGTCCCGAAAATAGGCGGTAAGCACCGAAAGTGGCGTTCGGCCACGAAGTGGGTATCTGAGACCCCAGTGTCCCTCGGTATGGTGTAAATGAGATGCATGCCAAAAACCGGAGAAATCGGAGATGGTTGGGCGGTCCCGAACCGAGGCACACGGCCTGACGGTCCCGAAAATCGGGAACCGGGCTCCGAAATGGGCAAAATGGCCTACGGCCACGAAAAGTAGCTCACGGCCACTGAGAGATAGTCTACGGGACCACTCCCTCCCCTCAGGAAAGAAAACAGAGAAAACCGAGTCTGGTTCGCAAACCGAGACAAGGCACAGAAGAGAGTTCGGGAGTCCGGAGGCGGGGCGCACAGCTGCGACTCTGAGACTTCTGAACGAGCGCAGTATGCAACATCACCGAGCGCTCAATCGGTGACATCTGAGTCTTAAGGTTGATCAAAAATGGGGTGTCTACAATTATGCGCAAGCCAATATGTTCCAAGATAAGATCTAAGACTATTATGAGTAAGAACAGATTCAGACTTGTTATGTGAATGCTGCATTAATATACGAAAGTACATGTTTGGAGCTTTGGTTACCAGGTTGGAACTTTAATTGGAATTTTAGAATTTCAGAAATTTCATGGTCCGCTCGAGCGTGGTAATTCCAGCTCGAGCGTGAAAATTAACCTCTCAGCAGTTTTTCAGAAATTTCACTGTCCGCTCAAGCGAGGGAATTCCTGCTCGAGCATAAAAATCGACCTCCCAGTATTTTTGTTAAATTGTACAGTCCGCTCGAGTGGCCAAAGTGGCGCTCGAGTGGGGATCCATTTTCAGCAAAAATTGGAAAGTTGCATTTAGTTCATAATTCTATCCTCATCTCTTTCCAAGGCATGTTAGACACGATTTATGGTTCAATAAGTGTTGAGAAGCTATGAATATATATGTATTTACATATTATGTTTCAAGTTAAGTATCACTTTATGTAGGTATTACTATTCACTGAGTTTGGTTCACCCTCTGTTATGTCTGTTTCTGTAGGTAACCAACCAGGAGGTCAGTCCTGACCCAGGACGTCCATTTCCTTTTGTCAACCTTTATGAGTCCAGGCACTAGGCGAGATCACTGCCTTTATATAAAGCTTTGCTAAGATGTTTACTTGTATTTTGACTACTCATTTAAGGTTGAATGTACATAACTTTAATGTTTTTGTATATGCCCGATCATGGGGCTAGGACTGTATATAAATATATATATATGAGTGATGCTCGAGGTATAATTTTGGCTTGTATTGTATACGATGCATTTGATCCTGGCATATTAGAGGTAGCTCAATGGAATTTGTTATACTATGTTAAATCTTAGTGCTTCCGTTAAGGCCCCGTTTGCTATGTATATTCGATTATGCATCTGTTTCTGAATGGGTCATGCCCAAACTTTTAGGGGCGAGTTTAGGGGCGTGACACATTTCTCTACAAATTTGTGTAAGAATTTAAAGACGCCAACAAGTTACTTGTTAATTAAAGTCCTTCAGATTTTAAATCTTAAAGTGATAAAGGCAAACTTTAACATGGGTGCCTCTATTTACACATCACATTTCATCTCAATGCGCACATCTTTAGTAATTTGATAAATAAGAAATTTGCTCAATACACACCAGAATCCTCTATCTTTACCCTTGTTCACACACCCCACACACAATTTTCCATCTTTATCCTTCTAGTCAATTACATTTTTAACATTCATACAAATTTCTCAATTCACACAACCCACCTCCACCAGCCCTAGCCCTAACCCTAACCATTGTCGCCGCCCGCTCGTTACCCGTCGCCGTCGCAGCCATTACTAGCTTCGGCCGCACCTCCTCTGTTATCCTTAGCTCTGGCTACCCATCCCTTGCCATCTCCTCCCATCCCCATCTCTCCAAACCCAACTTTAATCCTAAACCCTAACATCTCCTCACTGCCCTCGCTGCTAAGCTAACATTACCTCTCCGAATCCCCTTTAGTCGGCGCCTCTTCTCTGCAAATCCCCGCTCCACTGTTATTCCTTCCCCTATTGTAGCTCCTCTCTCCCCTTATTTCCTCCATAGCCCCTTTTTCTTCTTCTTCTCTTCAAACCCTAGATCTGGAAACCCAAATCTTTCTCTCTCTTTCTTTCTCTCGCAACTGCAGATTGAATGATGGAGTGGAAGAGATGAGTCACGCTGTGGAGGAGATCTAGTTGATGGATAGTGGCAGAGGGTGGCTAACGGGGCTAGAGAGGGATGATGGGGGTGAGGTTGCTACCATAGAAGATGCACAAATGGATTGGGCATGGAAACAAAAAAGGGGATAGTGTCGGTCTGAGAATAGCGGCGACAGAAAGAGGTAGGATGGTTGACGGCAGCGGTTGATAACGGCGGCGGCTGTGGGGGTAGAGTTTGCATTAGGGTTATGGTTATGGTTAGAGAAGATGAGGATAATTTGGGATTATTTGAAAATTGATAGTGTGTATTAAGTGAAAAATAAAAAATCAAAATTAGGTGTGGTGTGCAATGAGTAATTGGTGTATATTACGTAAGATGTATATCATAGCCTTTTGTCCTTTGTGTTCATTTCACATTAGGTTAATATTGTAATAAAAAAAAATAAACTAATGGGTGTCTCTATTTACACATCACATTTTGTCTTAAGGCACATACCACTACTCAGTTTGCACCTTTAATAATTTAAAAAAACATAATTTTTCTCAACACATGCCACAACGTTCCATTTATTCCTTTAGTCCCACACCACTTAGTACACACCTAAAAAAAAAAAGAAAAAGAAAAAAACTAACTGTTAGACACTTACCATCTGCGGCAGCAACTATCACCAGCAACCACCATCAACGCTAACCATGGCTACCACCGTCAACCCTTCATTCCGTCTTCGCAATTGTCGCTGCCCACTTCCTAGTCCCGTAAGTCGCCTCCATTCTCAGAGACCCACTCACTTCCTCCCTCCATCACCAACTTCACCACTCCTTCCTCCCTCTACCACCGACTCTACCACCTCCCCGTGATCACCGCTGCAACCTCTCATCCCATCTCATCTCATCTCATCTACTTCTTTTTCTTTTCTCTATCTAAAAGCTACCAAACCCATCCTCACCACCACGACCCTCCCTCTACATCTATTTTCTCTAACCCATCGAAGATGAGTTTCTCGTCGAAGGCAACTATAACGGTGAAGCTTTGAATCGAAGCTTGAAATCCTAGATCGAAGCTTCGAATCTAGCTTGCATGATTGGACTCTTGTAAACCCTAGATCTAGATCTGAAATCCCTAGGATTTCCTCTTTCTTTCTCTCTCTCTCTCTCTTTCTCTCTGCGATGGAGAAAAGCAGGCCACGACTGAAGTGGAGGGCTAAGTTGTTCGTTGGTGGGGAGAGAGAGAAGGGTTTGAAGAGAAGAAATGGGTCGCTAGCGAGGTAGGGAGGTTGTAAAGGTTGCAATGGTGGTTGGTTTTTGGTGACGGTGGCCGGAGGTGAAAGTAGGCAGCAGAGACTGGTGGTAGGTGGTGGTACCCAAAAAAGTGTAGGGTTTAGATTGGTGGCTAGGGTTAGGATTTGGATGTTGTGTATTCAACTAAGGTGTGTATTGATATTCTTTTGTGGTCATTTTACGTAAGGTCATTATTGTAATAAAAAATAACTACTTAATGGTGTGCCTTGAGACAAAATATGGTGTGTAAATAGGGGCATCCTAAACTAATTAATGGTGTGTCTTGAGATAAAAGATGATGTGTAAATAGAGGCACCCCTTTAACATATATGGTCCAAAACATATATAGTCCAAAATACCCTCACAATCTTAAAAACTCTTATATTTTTATTGTTTCTCTCTCCTATGACCTTTTACATTGTTTAAGTAATTTCAAAACTTTAAAATTTAATAATTTTTGATCTACATTTACATTTCCTTGTCTGTAAAATTATATGTTTGGAATTCTATTGACAAGATTTTTCAAACAAGATCCATGAGTCACTGATTTCGTCATCAAAATTTCACTGATTAATTGAAATTTTACTGATTTAGACTAATTTGGTCACCAAAAAATCACTAACCAACCGAAATTTTACTAACTTATCTTAGGTTAGTGAAATTTCGTCCTTTTTTTCTTTAGAATTTTGTATTCATTGTAGATCATGTTTTATCGATTTCGATGAAATGATTTCAAAAATACAAATTTTATAGAAACAAATTGATATTTAGATCAAAAGTTATAGAATTTTAAAAATTTTAAATGAGTTAAAAAAATAATTGGTGCTACCTGAAATGGTGTAGTGGGGTATTTTTGTCACCGTATGTTTTGGAGGACCTATATTAATATAGAAAATTGTGTTGTCCTTATCCTTCTAAAAAAAATATTAGTAGGGATCTTAACAAAAAAAATCTCTTAAAATATTTGTAAAAAAATCTGAAAAAATAATTACTAAACACAAATAAAAAATAAAAACTAAAAATGCCACATTGTTTTTAGTGAAATTTTCCTAAATTGGATTACAATTGTTGAACAATTTGATCGTGAGAAGAAAGAAAAAAAAAAAACAAAAAAATAAAAAAAAAACAAAGAAAAAAAATTTAGGTTATGGTCATTCAAAATTTACCAAAATTGAATTTTATATTTTTAGATAATGATTTAATAACAAAAAATAAAATAAAATACACAAGTTATTTAAAGTAACTAGGATAGAAAATACATGTTTAATTTTTTAACTAATCATAAAGTGGCATATTATTTAGAATGTAGGAACTCCAACATTCTGACTTAGAGAAAAACCTTTTCCATAGTGGATATTAATAAAAACTATAATTCATTAGTTCCCCATGAGGGCTCACATTCCAATTAGAAGAATGCATTCCTTGTTGACATATGATTTGATTTTTTTAAAGTCTTCCATAAATTTTGTAATGATGTTATTAAATATGTGTGGTCACTACGGATGCTTGAAGATTGAGTTGAGTATTCGTTCGAGCTTAGGCGGATTGAGAAAAAATTAATTTATATTTGTCCGCGTAGTTAGTGAACTGTACAAATTGACAAATAAATACAAATTAGTTTAGCAGTTTGAATTTTTACTGTTTTGGGCCATTTTCTCAATTACTTTTTAGTAATTCTTTATAAAAGATCTCTACTAATAAAAGGAGAAATTACAAATTAGTAATAATTTAAACAAATTATTACATATTTATAAAAAAAAAAAACTATAAATTTAATTATTAATATTTATAAATTATATCACTTTTTTGTAATTTTTTAAATTTCACACTGACATGAAGCATCTGAGCCCATCTTATGTCCGCCTTTAGATGGGTTGGTAGGAATTTACCTCAACCATTCGTTCATTTATATTTAGAATTTAATTTTAGCAATCTCTTCTATCAGTCAAACTTTTAGTCAATCACAACTTATTTCAATTCCATGTAAATTAAGGTTTAAGCAAATTTCACAAGCAAGATTTAAGACTTGTTTTGGGAGGTAGGGAAGAAGCTAGTTTATTGGTTTTTTTTTTTTTGACATTTTTTGAAAAAAATATATAAAAAAATAAAGAAATGATTTGACTCAAATAAATTAATAAGTTGATAAATTGACTTTTCAAAAAATAAGTTAAAAATTAATTTTTTAATTTTTTTAAAAAACGTAAAAAAAAATAAAGAGATAAGTGACTTAAAAAAATTAATTTTTAACTAATTTTCTAAAACAAATTTTAATTATGTTTAGAAACAAAATCACTTGTCAACAGTTTCAAGACAATTCACCACGAAGACAACGTGACATTCACTATGAAGACATAAAATTTTGGTTAATGCGCGCGACCCCCAGCTGGGGGCGACCCCCAGCGACCCCCAGCCCACGTGGCTGTGGGTGAGTGGTCAGAAAATAAAAAAAAAAAAAAAAAAAACAGTTTTCTACCCAGTGGGGTGCCCCCACGTCACTGGGGGTCGACCCCACTAGGGGTGCCAATCAGTGCTGTAAAATTTTTAACCTTTTTTTTTTTTTTTTTTTTTTTTTTTTTTTTTTTTTTCAGTCTTATATGGTCAGAGATAACTTCATGTGTGAACAGAACATAGGCGTATTTTGAAAAGTTTATTATTATTATTTTTATTTTTTACTTTTTAATCTTTTTAGATTAGATTATTATTTTTATTTTTTTACATGTTTTTTAAAAAAAAGTTAAAAAAATAAAAATTTAACTTTTTACCTACTTTTTAAAAACAAAAAATTAAAAAAAAATTAATTTTTAACTAATTTTCTAAAATAAATCTTAATTATGTTTAAAAACAAAATCATGCGTCAACAGTTGCAAGACAATTGTGTTTAATTCAAAGAATTAGGGGGGATTATGTACTATTCAGATTGCTTATCCAATAGAGAAAAATGTCTATCATTTTGTTGGCTATATATTTTGTAAAAGCCAGTAACAATTCGACACGTGGCAGAATAAGGGTATTATGGGAAGATGATTCATGTCTTCAATCCTGATCGTACACGTGGCAATGACAATTGGTTCTCACATGATCCGAGTAGCACCAGGTCAATAAAGAAACGAAAGATGACGTGGCCTCAACGGTTACTCATATTCAAATTCAAATATAAGAGGGAAGTTTAACTGCAAGTGATGGCGTAGTGGAACTACTTCTAAGGCAGCATGATCAGCAATCATGGAGGAGCAGTTCGACGGTTTGAAGTGCAGTTCGAAGGTCATCCTTGGCAAGTATAAATAGCAAGGAAGTCCCCAGAAAAAAACCCCCAGACTCAGATCATACAAACCAGTCATTTACTTTATATTTTCTTTCTCAGTTTTACATTTCCTGCACTTTAAATACCTGCACTTTAAATACTTGTCCTTTAAATATCTGCACTGCACTTCGATTCCTAGGAGTAGTTTCAAGTAGATTCAAGTAGACTGTTGCTGTAAACCTCTTCGAGGCTGAGTTTGGACTATTGTAAGTGTTCATTTTTAATGAAATACTGCGATTGTTCTTCATATTGCTTGTTATCTTTCTTAATTTCTCCTAAGTCAAGCCACCAGTAAAAGTCCTCTTCATTGAGGCTGAAAGAACTAAAAAACACAATCGTCTGATAAATTGGTTGGCAATTATAATTTCTGTAAGGACTGATTGATCCTTGCTGGCACGCTCGCATTTACAAAACTATCCTTCGAAAAGCCAAAAAGCCAACATATATTTTTGGCACGCCCAGTGGGACTTAATTTAAAATGGCTAGAAGAAGACGACAAGGAGAAAATGGACGTCTGGAAGAAGGCGTAGAAGGAGAGGTAGAAATACCTAATCCAGAGGATAATGTGATAACACATCCTGTGGAGGCTCCTATGTTATCAGAACCTATGGTCGAACAGACCAGTACTTCTGGACAAGAACCATATGTTCATAATATTGGACGAAACCAAGGAATTGGAACATCCACCGTTCCATCTACTCAGCCAACAAATCCGTGGGATGGCTTAGTAGATGCTATGGGACAACAATTAATGAACACCATGGAAAGGTGGGCAACATCCTTTTTGGATCGAATGAGTAACCACCAACCAACAAATACAAGACACACAGAGGAAGTTTTAAATGTCCCTCAGCAAAGATTGGCTAGAGAAAAACAGCCTATGCAAATTAATGGACAATCTAATGGTCAGACTAGTACTCAGAATTATGAAAGACCATCGCCTCAGTCTTGGTATGAACCCATTTCAAGGCCTGTAGTAGGCCAAAATGCCTCAGTACCCAACAATGAAGCCACACATGTTGGTGGATCTGGGCAAGTACAAGAAATTGGCATGAGAGTGGTTACAAATCCCATGTTCGAAGCCATACCTGGCACTAGGGGATATAATAATCCTTTGTTTGAATTTATACCCGGGGGGTTGGAGAGTTTTCCTGTAAATGGAAGGGACACAACACCTGTTCCAGCACCTTTCGCAGGTCCCTTCGCAGGACAGGCTCAAAGGGGTTACCCATATCCCCAACAGCAACCTGTACCACAGGGGCAACCAGTCCCAAATGTACCACCTTATGGACCAAGAGGGCCACAAGCACAAGTTTGTCCACCAAACCCTGTGTTTGTTCCTCCAGTACTGGTTCAGCAGGCACAGAATATGGTCCCTAGGGACCAAATTGTTGATATTGTTAGGGAGATGTGTGGACCGATGGCTCGGGGGGTCCAGACTCCTGTATACAGAAAACCATACCCAGAATGGGTAGATAGGGTACATGAATATCCAAGAGGATTCAGAATACCAGATTTTACCTTGTTCTATGGAACTGGAAATCAATCAACAGTAGAGCACATTGCCAGATTCGCTGCTCAATGTGGTGAATTCACTAATCATGATTACATGAAACTGAGATTATTTCCAAATTCCCTGACTGGGGGAGCCTTTGTATGGTATATCAACCTTACACCTGGCTCCATTCAAAATTGGCAACAAATGGAAGAGGCATTTCATGCCCAATTCTTCCAATCGGAGCCAGAGGTGTCCATGGCAGACTTGGCAAGATTGAGTCAAAGGCCTGAAGAAAAGGCTACTCAGTTTATTGCCAGATTTAAAAGGGCTCGAAATAAATGTAGGGTCATCCTTCCAGAGTCAGAATTTGTCAGATTGGCTCAAAACGGTTTAGAGTTCAGGCTTCGAAAGAAATTTGACTCAACTGAATTTAGGGATTTGGTCGAATTAACCTATAAGGTGTCTCGATATGAAGCATTACTAGAGGAGGAACAAGATCGAAATAATGCTTCGTATAAGACGTATTATAGAGATCCCAATTATGAGATTGATGCAGCAGAGATTGTGGGCAAAGAACCTGTAATCTGTGAAGCATTAATTCATAAGGATACAACCATCGACCAACAGTTTAAAAAGAAAGACTTTCACCGAAAGTATTCTTTTGACTTAACAAAAGCAGATGACATTTTTGATCATTTGCTTGCAGCCAATTTCCTTAAGTTACCAAAAGGAGTTAAACTGCCATCTCCAGAAGAACTTAAAGGAAAAGTGTACTGTAAATGGCATAATTCTTGGTCTCACTCAACTAAAACCTGTATTGTTTTTCGAGACAGGATCCAAGAGCAAATTCGAAAAGGAAGTTTGAAGTTCCCAGCCAAAACAGAAAAAGCCATGGGAATTGACAGCAACCCATTTCCAGAAGTTGGAGAAAGCGCGGCTAATGTGGTTGTACCAAACTTTCAAAATCTATCTCTGCAGGAATTGGAAGAGGTCAACGTGCAAATGCATATTGCCAACCAGACAACTGCCAAGAAGGAGATTGGAAACCCACCAACTATTGGACAAGGTTTCTCACGTCAGAGGGAACACTCTGATGAAGAAGCACTGGACGATGATTCTCTCGAAGCAGCTGTAGTGCAGAGGATGTGTCCTAGATGCAGATTAAGTTACAAATGGTTAAAGGGGCTTCCAATTGATGGGAAGCAATACTATAAGGATGTTCAGAGACGTCCTAAATCAACCAATGCTCACAACAAAAGGTCGTATCCGGCTGGTGACAGGCAACGCCCATTAGTGGTGGAACCTGTAGTGGACAGAATACATGTTAAAGGCAAGAGGCCTGTGTATGAGTCTAGGCCACCTAACTACTACAGAGTAGAAAGCAGCCATTCTGAAAGAAGATTGGAGAGGGGTCCAGGTTATGGGAGTAAAGCCAGAGATTGGCCTTTTAGACCAACCCTGCGAAGGACAGAAAATGGCTCTTTTCATCGAAGGACTGAATCAGGTTCAAAACATGAAGTCAGAGCCAAGCATTTACCTTCACAGCCAGCTTCGAAGATGGTTTCGAAGGTAGAAGGAAACAGTTCGACATCTGGATCAGTAAGCTCGTGGGTACCAGGGGTCCCAGATTGGTTTGTAATGCAGAACAAACCTAGGGAGGCGCCTACTCAAAGGGATGTTGGAAACCAAGGCAGGATGGTCAAGCCTCCTTTGGTGGCCCCAAACAATTGGGTATTACTTAAACATCCAAAGACAAAGGAACCAGACATGGTCCCAGTCATTTCCAGATCACAAAGAAGGAAAATTCAACGTAGGTATACCCAGTACCAGCAAGATCTGAAAGAAAGTGGAGAGAGTTCTTCACAGGTCAAGACAGAAGGAAAGAAAACTTCGAAGTCAGATCATACTCCAAAGCCGACTCTGCAAAGCAAAGTGGTTTGTAGCAGAGAACAATTGGCCCAAGTTCATTCTGAACTAAAGGCCAGGGAGAAGTCTAGTTTGGCAGGATTGGAGAAGGCTCTGATGGAAAGTGATAGTGAAGTGGGAGACGAGACTGACATGAGCCAAAAGAAGGAAATGGCAGAAGAAGAAATGTTCGAAGCCTTCATGGCTGAACATACATTTCTGACTGAAGAACCAGTTGAAAAGGATCCTTCAAAGGGATCAGTTATCAATGAAATACCAGAGTGCAGCATGGAGGATGCTGCTGAGGACACTGAGCAAGGTAGCCAAGAGGGGAAGAAGGTACAGTCAGCCATTCAGTTTGGCTCATTTCCCCCTGTATCAGTCAATATGGTACACATACTACCTCATGAATTCCAGGCTGAAAATGAGGGTCATGGTGACCAAGACATGGATCCAATTCCTGTGTCTAGTGAGGAGTCACAAGTGAGTATGGTACAGGATGCTCCTGAAATGGCTACTCCAATGGAAACTGAGTATGAGAGCGAGGAAGAAGTGAGCATCAACCTCTCATACCCTTTTGAATATCCCTCAAATTCCATGACCCAGCATGTCAAGCCTTTGTATATCAAGGCTTTCTTTGATGGGATACAGCTAAACCGAGTCCTGGTAGACAATGGGGCAGCAGTGAACTTATTACCGAAATCTTCTTTGAAGAAACTAGGGAAAAAGAATCCCAGGTTGATCCCAACCAGCACGACTATTGCTGGTTTTGCTGGAGATAAACAGATGGCTCAAGGGATTCTGCCTATTAATTTGAGTGTGGGAACCAGGGATTGTATGACAGCATTCTTCGTCATCGACAGCAATGCCAAATATAATGCCTTACTTGGGAGAGATTGGATCCACACCAACAAATGTGTGCCTTCCTCTTTGCATCAGAAGATCATGATGGCCTTGGGTAATGGAGAGACAGAGGAAATTGATGCAGATCCTCAACCCTTCATAGCCTGTGCAGACTTTGCAGAGGCCAAGTTGTATATTGAGGGAGTAACACCACTCAGTATACTGAGGAAAGCTGATGGTTCAGCCGAAGTGACGGCTGATGAGGAAGTGACACACCTAAAGCACTTAGTCCAAGAGAGTGCTGATGAAGAGGTTGTCGTGAAAGATGACAATGATGCCTGGTTATAGGCAAAGAGATGAAGAGCAAGAAGCCAAGTCTTTGGCTCTGGTTAAATTCTCACCATTGGACGTAGAAGCAATAGTCCAGAAAGTACAGGAGCAAGAAAGAGAAGCCATGATGATTGGCTGTAAACAAGAGCAGTTACAGGTCAGAGTTTTGACCCTTGGGAAATATTGCGCATTGGACATTGAGACAAAGGTCCAGGAGATACAAGAGGAGGATGCCTTATGGACAGATTTTGTCTATGAGGAAGAAGGTAAGGATGTGGAACCAGAGAACTTGCGAGTGGAGCAAAGCAAGAAATATGCTTCGAAGGTAGAAGGAATCAAAGAGGAAGCTCTAGTAAGTTCTCAGACACAAGACCCCTTAGAAGAAGTGAATTTAGGGGAAGGTTCTGTACAACAGCCAACCTACATAAGTGCTTGTTTGAACGTTCTGGACAGAGACCAGTTATTGGTTGTTCTAAAGAAATACAAAGATTGCTTTGCGTGGTCTTATAATGAACTACCAGGATTGGATAGGTCATTAGTGGAACATAGACTCCCTATGAAGCCAAATTTCAAGCCATACAAGCAGAAACCGAGAAGGATGAGTCCAGAAGTAATTCAGAAGGTCAAAGAAGAGATCCTTAGACTACTTAAAGCAGGCTTTATTAGGACAGCCAGGTATGTTGAATGGCTATCTAATATTGTACCTGTAGTTAAGAAGAATGGTAAAATGAGGGTATGCATCGATTTCAGAAACTTAAACCTAGCGACTCCCAAAGATGAGTACCCTATGCCTATAGTGGACCTACTGGTAGACAGTTCAGCAGGGCACCAAGTTTTGTCAATGATGGATGGGCATTCTGGTTATAACCAAATCTGCATTGCGGAGGAGGATATCCACAAGACAGCATTCAGATGTCCTGGAAATATTGGCACCTTCGAATGGATTAAGATGCCATTTGGCCTGAAGAATGCTGGAGCAACATATCAAAGGGCTATGAATACCATCTTTCATGATCTCATTGGAGGGTATCTAGAGTGTTATATTGACGACATTATAGTGAAATCCCAGTCCATGAAAGAACATCTGTTTCAGTTGGAAACAGCTTTTGAAAGAATGAGGAAGTTCAAGCTAAAACTCAATCCTCTCAAATGTGCCTTTGGTGTATCATCTGGAAACTTCTTGGGTTATGTGGTGCACAAGAAAGGAATACAGATTGATCAGAACAAAGCCAAAGCCATCATCGAAGCTAAGCCTCCATCAAGTAAGAAAGAATTACAAAGGTTCCTTGGGCAGGTTAACTTTCTTAGAAGGTTTATTTCTAACACTGCTGGGAAAACTAAAGCATTTTCTTCCTTGTTAAGGCTGAAGGATGAAGAAGAATTTGTTTGGACAACAGAGCATCAAACTGCTTTCGAAGGTATTAAAGCCTACTTGGCCAATCCTCCAGTACTGATGCCACCAAAGGGAAACAAGCCCTTGAAGTTGTATATAGTTGCAGCAGAAGATTCATTGGGAGCTTTCTTGGCCCAGGACAATGAAGAAGGCAGGGAGCAAGCTGTTTATTACCTTAGTAGGTTTTTAAATTCTTGTGAATGTAAATACTCAGCTGTCGAAAAGCTGTGCCTTGCTTTGTATTTTGCTGCAATGAAATTAAGATATTATCTTTTACCTACAACTGTCTTGGTGATTGCAACCACAGATTTGGTTAAGTATATGTTGTCAAGACCTATGTTGAGGGGAAGAATTGGCAAGTGGATACTAGCCTTATCAGAATTTCATTTAGAATATGTCCCTCAAAAGGCAGTAAAAGGGCAAGTCTTAGCTAATTTTCTAGCAGACCATCCATCTCAAACAGAGAACCAAGAAGTAATGGAACTTGGCATGACCAGTGTTGAGCCATGGCAGATGTGGTTCGATGGATCGAAAGCCAATGGTTTAGTTGGAATTGGTATTGTGATTAAATCTCCACAAGGGGTAGAAACCACACATGGTTTCAGAGTGGACGAAGTTACTTGTTCCAATAATCAGGCTGAGTACGAAGCCTTAATAGTGGGACTAGAGATCCTTATTGGATTACAAGTACATGCAGTTGATATATTTGGAGACTCTCAGTTGGTGGTTAACCAAGTAAATGGGATTTTCAAGTGTCAAAGCATAAGTATTTTACCATATTATGTTGTTGCATTACATCTGCTTTCTCAATTTCAAGTAGCAAATGTAACCCATGTTCCAAGATTCTTGAACAATAGAGCTAACGATGTGGCTCAGAAAGCTTCGAACTTCAAGAGAAGGGATAATACCCAAAGGAGCATAGGCCAAACAACATATCAAAAATTGATACCACCTTTGAATAAAAGGAATGTAGTCTTAGAAGTCAATCATAATGACTTGCAAGAACAAGATTGGAGGCATCCAATAATGCAGTATTTGGCTGGTCCATCTTCGAAGGCCAGCAGAAAAGTTAAATTACAGTCTATGCAATACATCATGTATGGTAATGCTCTTTATAAAAGGGGGGGAGATGGCCTATTGCTGGAATGTTTAGGCCCAAGAGAAGCATTAACAGCTATGGCTGAGGTTCATGAAGGCATTTGTGGTGCTCATCAACCCGGCGTAAAGATGAGATGGTTGCTTCGAAGGCATTCTTACTACTGGCCAACTATCCTTAAAGACTGCATAGAATATGCAAAGGGCTGCCAGGCATGCCAAAAGCATGGCACAATAAGGCATGTACCCATAACTGACCTACATGCAGTAGTAAAGCCCTGGCCATTCAGAGGATGGGCCATGGATATGATGGGAAAAATACACCCACCTTCTTCGAAACATCATTGTTTCATTTTAGTGGCTACCGATTACTTCACTAAGTGGGTCGAAGCTAAGCCATACAAGGCTGTAGACCAAACAGAGGTTATTGGGTTCATTAAAGATCTGATCCATAGATTTGGCATTCCACAAACCATAACAGTTGATAATGGGACTGTGTTCGATGGGAAAATGGTGAAGTCTTTTGTGGCAGAGTTTGGAATTAGCCTTGTTAATTCCACACCCTATTATGCACAAGCTAATGGTCAGGCCGAATCATCCAATAAGTCCTTAAAAAAGGGAATACAAAAGGTTGTGGAGGATAATCCTAGGGATTGGCATAACCTGTTGTTGGATGTGTTATGGGCTTACAGAACCTCTCCTAGGTCAAGCACGGGGGTTACTCCTTATGCCTTGGTATATGGGCATGATGCAGTTTTACCTGTGGAAATCAATGTTAAATCTTTAAGGGTAAGATGCCAAGATCAGTTAAATTCTGAGCAATACCATCAAAGCATGTGCTTGGAATTAGAAGGCATAGATGAAGCCAGAATTTTGGCATTAAATAGCATTCTTTTCCAGAAGAAGAAAGCAGCCAAGAATTATAATAAAAGGGTCAAACACATTGGCTTTGATGAAGGTGATTTGGTATGGAAAACAATACTCCCAATAGGGATTAAAAGCCATAAGTTTGGCAAATGGTCACCTAATTGGGAAGGACCATATCAAATTCATAGAGTTCTGCCTTTTGGGACATATCATTTAAGAAATTTGAATGGTTATGTACATCCCAAAAAGATTAATGGCAGATATTTAAAACCTTATTTTCCAACCATTTGGGAAACACAAGGAATAACATAAAGCATCAACTACGAAAACATAAGACTACTTAAATGATAGACAAAATTTGTTCTTTTATAAAGAATTAAATACATTGTGCCACAGATTGGCCCAAAAATCATTACAATGTCTTAGTTGTTTTTGTACAGTGGACTTCCTATGGCTAAGTGCTGGAAACAGTTGAATAGCTGCAGCCATGTCTTCTTTTCGGTCAGCTAGCTCTTGGTTGGTAAGTTGCAATTTGGTATCAGTTCGAACCAAGGCTTGATTTACTGCAGCCAACTCCTCTTCAAGTTGAGCTTTTTTTCTCCAGCAGTTGGATTCGAAACTGGGAGACAGAAGAGTGTTGTTCCTTGAGATCTGCTACTTTAGTATGCACTTGAGAAACAAAACTCTGGTCTCTAACCAGCTTCTCATCCGCAGTTTTAGCAGCATGACAGATGTTGAGATAAAAATCAATAGTAGCTGCAGCCTGAGATAGATGATTTGAGACATTCATGTTGGACTGTTCAGCAATGTTGCAACACTGAAGAAACCCATTTCTAATGATAGGCCTTTGAAGAGCCTCGAAGGGAATCCTCGAAAAGGAAGTTAGCAGTTCCAAACATGTGTCTAGATCTATTGAAGGTGCAGGAGGCTTGCTGCTGGGAGAAGGACTCTCGAAAATCTCCAGCAAGGAGTTAGCCAAGACTAATGGCTCAGCTTCAGCACTAAATGTTGGAGAGGTAGAAGGTACATTGAAAAGACTAGCGAGTCTTCCTTCGAAGATGTCTACCTCATCCCTAGACATGAAGGGCATAGAAAGTATTGTGGTGGAAGACACAAAGGGCTGCATGGGGATGGGAGAAATGGATGGAGCATCTTTGGCAGCCTCTATGGTTTTAGCCACCAATGAATCTAGTGAAGAGGGGCTGGAAGTGGACATAGGTGATAAATTATGAACTGGAGAACTACCAGTACCCTCTGTGGGAGAATCAACCGGAATATCCTTGGAAGAAGGAAGAGCAAGGCTCGAAGAAGCATACTGAGGCGGGTTAAAAGCCAAAAAAGGAAGATATGGTTCTAGACCAAGGAAAAGAGATGGAGGAATGATGGGGCTCAAAGAAGGCACATCAAATGTAGGCTTTGAAAGTGGGAGTGCGATTTGAACAACCCTCACATTCTGCATTTGATCGACCTCAATTGAAATTGAGGGAGGCCTCAATGGAAAGATGAATGCAGTGGGTGTTGCTGCAAGAAGAAGGAACGAAGAGCAATGTCATAATCCAGCGTCAAAGTTAACAAAAGAAAAGCAACAGAAGAGTGAAAGAAATTACTTGTTTCAGAAATGTTGATATTGATGGGAGAACTTCGAAGAGAATAACGTTCGGCAATTTGTTGTCTTCGAACAATTTCTCTTTGTAACACATCAGCAGCAGCAGCTTCATCTCTCAGAAACTGTTGCTGCCGTTTCTTCTCAGCCCTCTCGAAGACAATTATTGCCTTGGAATGTTCCTGCTCCACTGCCTTGGCAGCGGCTTTATGAATCGGATCTTCCACCAAGACAGCAGCAGAAACAGTCATCTTCTTTCTCTGTCTCCTTGGCAGTGATACTACTGGTTCTTTATCAATCTCCCTCTCTTCAATTTGAGTTTCAGATTTTTCAGAGGTAAGTGCTTCCTCCGTTACTGTAGTGGGTGTTTCGAAAGAAGAATGCTTAGTTGTATCAGGAATGGAGGCAACTATCTTTTGTTTCTTTGTTCTCTGCAAGGGCTCTTGCTCAACCTCTTCTTCGGATTCCTCAGGAGGAAGGACTAGATTCCTTTTGTGTTTTTGTTCTTGTTGTCTCTTTTTGAGAACAGCTAAAGTTTCAGCTCTCTTGGGAGATTCTTCGTGTGGAGGCCCTACACAAAAGAACAAAAGTGTAAAGGGAAGGAACAAAAGGTTCAAAAGAAAGGAAAAGGAGAAGTCTGAAAATGTTTACCCTTCTTCGAAGTAGCTCTAGTAACTCTAGCTGGAGGGGATGAAGCTGTAGGTTTAGTTGTGGCAGCCTCATGAGATGTCGCTGACTTAGTCTTCGAAGGCACTCCCAATCCTACCAGCAAGTCATGAGGATGTTCAGATAAGCGCACTTCCATATTGACTGTCCACCAGTTCTGGAATCTTTTCAAGACTGAACCATACGGAAGAAAAGGGACAAATTGGAACTCATTCAACTCTTTCAGTAATTTGAGAATGGCCGTCTCTAGTCTCGATTTGGATATTTTCGAATCTCTGACAGTAAGATGGACATTCGAGAGACTGCAAAGAGGAACTGGTATCCCTTGAGTGAGTCCAAATTGTCTGGCAAATTGAGAAGGGCAGTACACCTCAGATATGCATTTGTAAGCTCGAGGGTTTAGACTACCAATGAACAATTCCCTTGGTAGTAGTATAGAGGCCCACATGTCTTTGTGAGGAGAAGTGGAGCATTCTTTATCAGCCAGGAAAGCTTGCAGCCAGGTTGGTCCTTTATTGGCTTCAAAAGGACAAAAGAAAGAGGCAGATGGAGAAATGGGGAGTTGATAGAAAAAGGTAAAGTAGTAAGCGAATGAAGCAGGGTAAAGGGCAATCCTAGCATACTTTTCCCCATAAGTACTAGGGTCCTGAACAAGGAATTTTAGACATTTGGGGTGTAGGTCAGTGAAATAGGCGAAGAGCCAAAGTTGAAGTACCCAGAAGGGACCTCCTTGGTTGGCATCAAGAGGTTTTTCACAAAATTGGGAACAGACTCTGTAGACATGACCTAAAAGATAAGGAGCAAGAGCTATATGTTTTTTCAAAACAAGTGCCTTCGCGAGAGGGACAAACTCAGGCATAATCCTCTGAGATGAGGTGCAAAAGAGGAATTTGCATAACCAATATAAAATGAAGGAAAATAGCTCTCTGTCCCTCACAGGACCTTCCCTTTTATTTTCAGACTTTACAAAATCACTATAAGAGGAGTTTAAGGACGGAAGGGAAAACTTAACAGGAAGGTCTGGATAGTTGGGAGTAAATGGAGAACCATGTGGAGAAAGCCCTAAGAGATGGCAAATATCAAGAACGGTGGGGGCCATCATGCCGCACCGAAATTGAAAGAAATTAAAAGCCATATTCCAGAAACATAAGGCAGCAGGTATCAAGAAAGGGTCCTCAGGAATGATGAACCTGGAAAGACGAAGGGCATCGAGGATACAGAGCTCTTGCAGGTCATCTTCTCTTGCAGGTACAACTCTGTCATACCATTCTTCCCATTCAGTCCTCATTGTCGGCCAGCAACGGTGAGGACGATTCACCCTCCAGTTTCCCCAATCAAGTCCTACTTCATAAAGAAGAAAATGGTCCTCCAAGCGAGGATATAGGGCTGCGAGTTGAGCAGGAGCTTCCCAAAAGATAGGGCCAAGAACGTATTCCTGTTTGTCGCTATGACGAGGCACGAAAAGACGTCCATCTATGTGGCTTGACTCACCAGATGACAGTTTAGTGATTTCTTCATCAATACATCGCTTCAAAGCCAAGGTAGGACTGATACGATCGTCAGTAAACACTTTTAGTGAGGAAGGATCCATTGATAGCAAGTAATAAGGAAGAGGGGTTTAATAGGAGATCGGTAGGGTTTGTGTGTCAAAAGAGCAAGTGATTTCAGAGTACAAAGCAAAGGGGCTTTTAAAAGGTTCCGTGTCTGAAAGATATATTGCGTAAATCGTTATGTACTAAAAGTACGAATACGAGGAGTTCTTTCCAATATTGATAATTTTTGGAGGGAAGAGCACATTCCGGACGCTGATGCCAGCTTCGAAGCAAGATATTTGGCTTCGAAGCCGAATTTTGGCGCTAAAATTCAAACAACTATGGCTTCGAAGTACGGAAGCCAGCTTCGAAGCATACGCATGTTCGAATACACTGGACTGTTCGAGTATTGGTCTACTTCAAGGGGTTTTAGGGCCCGTTTATCAAAGTAATGACCTTCAAAGCAAGTCTTCGGATCCTTTGAGGGATGAGGAGCACTGTTCGACGCATTGAAACCAATATTTGGTTTTATTACATATAAAAAGAGGAATTGCTTTTGAACCAGAACAATGTGGATTACTCTTCGAGGCAAACTAGTTAATTTGAAATTGATTGGTTACATTAACCATGATCATATATTGGCTATAGTTAGTTCTGAAGGGTAATGTTAATAAGTTCAGAGCATTGATTCCAGGTAATAATAGCCAGAATTGTCAACAACACCCCATAAACTGACATGTTGGCTCTTTTAGCATTTCATTAGACAATTAAATCCAGATTCGAAGGATGAGATTGTTTAATTCGAAGCTATGGGTTGGCTTTTAAAGACAAAAGGAACAAAATCAAACAATGACAAATGTAAAAAGACTTTGTTTGTACTAAAGCCAAAACAGTTACATCAAGTGACCCTATCTGGGTACGAATTCTAGCTCATAAAAATAAGGAATAGAATAAATAACAAGGTCATGGAATTTCATCCAACAATGATCAATGAATTTTTGTTCTTTCTTTATTATTTCTTCTATCTCCTCCAATGTTGGCTGCATAAGCTGATGTGCTCTTACTTCATAATAGAGCTCTTCAGCCTTTATTTCGAAAGCTTCCTCCCTCAGTGTTTGTTCCAGTTCATCTATAACCAAATCGTCCCAATACGCAGATTCTTTATTTCTGAAGTCATCGAACTCTTCGAGGAAGTTCTCTGCTTCGTATTGAGCATGAATTCGTAGGGATGAGAGTTGATCCAAAGATTGCGTAGCAACCAGAGAATTTCGATGCCAATGGAGAAGCACTGGAAGTTGGTCCAGAAATAGGTAAAGTTCTGCTTGGGCGATGGGGTTAAGGATATGGCCCCTGGTCAAAATATCACAAGCCCATTGAAAGTTCTTGAGAGGGGTATCATCCTCAAGAACATTGAAAGGCAAGTGAGAGAAAGCCGCTAGCAGAAGTTGAGCTTGTTTCCGCTCAGTTGGAGAAGGGGATAATGGAGTGTTGTAAGGTGAAAAGACTCTGTCCATTGGAAGAGCAAGCCTTAGTTTCTCTATCCAGGAAAGAGCGGGAGGAGAAGAAGGAGTAGAGGCTTCAAATTCAGAAGATGAAGAAGAAGGTGTGGATGCCTCTATTGTAAGAGATGGCGTGGGAATGGAAGGAACAAAGGCATTAATGTGATCAAGCCAATCAGAAGAACAAATCTTCGCCTTCTTGGCTAAGAATGAAGGACTGTATCCTTGTGCTTCTTCCGGGCGCCGGGTAGGATGCATTATCTTTGTGGGCATGGATGAAGTATACCAGGCTACGAGCAGATTTTCTTCTAAACTACGTCGAAAATCAATGGGCACGTAAGGGTAGACTACTGAACTTCGAGCGAAGGAAGGAAACTCCAAGGGATCAGTAAACTCAACAAAATGATGGTTGATGCGCTCCCTTACATCATAAGTCTCAGAGGACGACCAGTTTGTCCAACCAGAAGTCCCAGACGATGAAGAAGTTATAGCTTCGTCCCATGCAGAGGTGTGCAAAGAAGAACTTCCCGAATCCATATTTTTAACTTATCGAAGCAAAGATTTGAGGGTAGCTTGTTCAAAGTACAAAGGGATGCTAGAGGAAGAACTTCTTGTATTTACGGAGTTGTGAATCGAAGGGTTAATGGCAATATGCGCATAGTCCAAAGCTTGATAATTCGCAAAAGCCTCCACAACCTGAATATGGAAGGGCGGATAAAGATGGCTAATGAATGCGTGAAGATTCTTTCGAGGGGAAACAGCATTACTCAATGGCTCTTCGTATGCTTGATCAGTAGAATGAGAAGTTGATTGAGCCATAATCCGTTCGGATGCTAAAGATATTGAAATATTCAATAATTTGAGAGTTAATGCTAATGATCACCAAATGGGTGACGGTTATGTTTCCCGAAAGTAGATTCCGTGCACATTCCAAAAACGCGGGAAAAGTTTTTAATCCACTAATATCACCAAGTATTGGGTATATTAGTGCGGGGGGTAATGTTGGCTATATATTTTGTAAAAGCCAATAACAATTCGACACGTGGCAGAATAAGGGTATTATGGGAAGATGATTCATATCTTCAATCCTGATCGTACACGTGGCGATGACAATTGGTTCTCACATGATCCGAGTAGCACCAGATCAATAAAGAAACGAAAGATGACGTGGCCTCAACGGTTACTCATATTCAAATTCAAATATAAGAGGGAAGTTTAACTGCAAGTGATGGCGTAGTGGAACTACTTCTAAGGCAGCATGATCAGCAATCATGGAGGAGCAGTTCGACGGTTTGAAGTGCAGTTCGAAGGTCATCCTTGGCAAGTATAAATAGCAAGGAAGTCCCCAGAAAAAAACCCCCAGACTCAGATCATACAAACCAGTCATTTACTTTATATTTTTCTTTCCAGTTTTACATTTCCTGCACTTTAAATACCTGCACTTTAAATACTTGTCCTTTAAATATCTGCACTGCACTTCGATTCCTAGGAGTAGTTTCAAGTAGATTCAAGTAGACTGTTGCTGTAAACCTCTTCGAGGCTGAGTTTGGACTATTGTAAGTGTTCATTTTTAATGAAATACTGCGATTGTTCTTCATATTGCTTGTTATCTTTCTTAATTTCTCCTAAGTCAAGCCACCAGTAAAAGTCCTCTTCATTGAGGCTGAAAGAACTAAAAAAACACAATCGTCTGATAAATTGGTTGGCAATTATAATTTCTGTAAGGACTGATTGATCCTTGCTGGCACGCTCGCATTTACAAAACTATCCTTCGAAAAGCCAAAAAGCCAACAGTATTGTGCAATGCTCTTAAAAAAAAAAAAAATTTAAGTCAGTTGCCTCCACAATGATGATAAACACCTCTTCTTTGTTTCATCATATGTTGTTGACAATTTTGGATCAATCATATAGCACAAATCAATGGAAAATTTAATCATGGTGTTGAGGTTTCAACAAGAGGAACAGTTTATTTTACTGACAGAGAGAAAGGGGATTAGCATGTAAGTCAAAATTCCAACATTTTATATCATTTTTTATTTTAATTTTATGATATCATTAATATCAA